>BQNB010024193.1:0-33604 GCA_026074375.1 Tanacetum coccineum
GGTTTTTGATGTCTAGTGTTTATCGCAATTATTGGCTTCTGAGTAGAGGCTGCATCAGTAGCACTAAACTACTAACTGCAGCCACTGTTGTATTTTTTGCTTACCCTTACTTCCAAAAAATTTGTTCAACGAAACTGGCATTTATTACAAAAAAAAATTAAAAAATTGCAAAGAAAGTTAACCACTGAGCCAGCTCGAGGATCCCTTACAATTCTCTGGAGGCGTAAACATTCCAACAAAATCAGTAGCGTGTGGTACGCTACCTTTAATCCCTCGGCTAATTCAGGCCCTTAGAAAGATTTCGTTATGTCCTTGTAGCCATGTCAAAACTCAGCTGAATAACTAACGGCAACACAGTCTGCAAAAAAGCAACCAACAGAACCTGCACATTTCACACGACGCACAACATTAAAACTATGGTCAATCGTAGAAATAGAAAGCATAATAGGAATTTAGTGTGTAAATGTAGACATAAACCGACGATGATCGCATTTTAGCATTGCAAAATACAAATCGTAACCTATTTATACAGCAGCATTTGAGACTTACATTGAATAGGAGGAATTAAATGCGAATGCGAAGAAACTGAAAAAAAGCTTCCAAACTTAGAGCACGAATTTCTGAGTTCTCCGCTTCCGTCAGCATCCATTGCCGGCACCGGCTTCGCCTCTGCTGACCTACTGTTATGAACACATACATGGTCTGTCATTTCAATCCACCACTCTGTCCGGGCACACAGAAGAAGTTGTGCAACAGTGGCTTTACTTAAGTTAAAAAAAATTGTACCTTTGTTTACTTTCTCATGGCTTGGCCAAATCAGTTTCTCCAATACAAACGTCAGCACTCGTTACACCACCTCCAAACACACAGTTTATATAAATAACTTCACAGATTAAAATAATGAGTATGAAAGTTGCAAATTGGCACAGATGTGTTACTTCCAAAAGCTACTGTAGTTTTTTTCCTAACCAAACTCGTCTAACAGGTTCCGCCCTATCTATTTTTTTTCACCCTAACACTTTTACAGGTCAAATACTATGCATCTAAAAATAAGGTATAAAGATAAGGCACTTAAAAGTAGTTGAAGGTCATGATCCCTTTTGGTTTAAATAAGTGAAGGTCCTTAAGATAAGGTACTTAAAAGTAGTCGAAGATCATGATCCTTTTAGCTAAGGTAAGTCCATGTTTTAGACCTTTTACAGCCATGAGTAGACACATAGACAAAAACAACCAAAATTCAAAGGAACTCGTCTTTACATACTCGTCTGTACCTACCAGGTCCTTTACGGTAATAGAAATTGTTGCAAAAGTGTACTTAGCTGATCCATGGAAGCCACAAAATTCAAAAGAACTCGCATGTACCTGTAATCATAGAATATTAAGCCTTATTAATGACATTCTAATTACCTGGGCTCGTCACTCTCTAATATGGTCAACTTAACTTAATCGATTGGCTTACGGCTTATTTGGTTTTGGGATTTTTTTTATAAGCTCACTTTTTGTAGCTTATTTTTAAACTTTTCGGCTTATATGAGTTTATTATGACATTATGAACTTATAATAGGCCAAGAGACAAAAAGTGAGCTTATAACAGGCCAAGAGCATATTTAACCTATATCCCTAACCACTTACCTGATATACGCCAAACATTCATAACTTGCTACATGTTGAAACAATTTGTGTTCTTTAATACACTATTTTGATAAAAACATAATGTAGAAAAAAAGCTTTATGAACTAAAAACAAACATAACTTTCATAGACAAACTGAATGTGATGGTTACAGAGGTTTTCTATGTTCACAAACCTGCTATATGTTTTTTAAAATGATCGACATTTAAGCTCCTAGCGCGCTCTAATTTCAGTGCAGTAGGTTATGAGCACACATTTAGACTTGTTGCAGACTTGCATAACATGTTTCATTATTATCATAATGATAGATTAAAGTACAAATTTTTGCATTCCAAACATTTGAGTGTAACGGATGATGGTGACCAAAGAGAGAACCTTTCTTTCGTGTCTTGTGTTTTGCCAAGTAGCTTCCATTGGCTCTTCGATATCTTTCCATCAAATGTTACCTTGCCGCTACTGCACCCACAACAACACTTCAATTACTTTCAATCAATTAATGTAAATCTCAAGTTATACATCATTTACTTATTCTATAGAAAGTACCTATTCATTTTGAAGCTACAAAACCCCAATTAAAATGTAAAACTCACTTATATCAATCTAAAGTCTTAAACTTGTCAATATTAGTTCAAGAGGCAAGATGTAGACACGAGGATATCACAACTAAAATTGACAATAAAACCCCCCAATTAGAATGTCTAATTCTGTAATTCATGAGATTAAAAACAAAAAAAAATGCAAAAATTACCAAATTGACAAACAATCTTCATTACGTTACCAATAACCACCGTAAGCCCTAAATCTCGAATCTGCCACAATTCATGAAATTTTAGATGTATAATAGATATTAACCATGAGATATAGAAAATCAAGCCTAACCTCGAGGTTGCTAAGAACCCGGCCGAGTTTAAGGTTTAACATATGGATTTAGCCTCAAGAACTTATAGTTGATGATAAAAACTAATGTTGGATTATGTTTACATACCTGATTAGTGCTCGACTTTAAAAACTTCGTGAAGAAGATTGATGAAGCAATACACCAGATCTATTTTGGAGGAATTAGTATTTGGGGCTGCAAGTGGAAAAAAGGGATTGTGTAAAAGTGATAAGTTTAAGGATGTGAAGTGTGAGATCTAATTCTGAAATAGAAGATAAGATAAATGGAGGGACAAATTAATTTTGATGAAATTTTGGGGTGGGGGGAGGGAAATTTTAAGTTTTAGAAAAGTTGTTAAAACAATTCTATGCGTGTTTTTTTTAAATTAGGTATAAAAACCAAAAATATACTTAATATATATGAAAATTTTATTTTTATTTTTATTTATATACGTAAAAGAATCCAAATATAATAAGGTTCATATAGACATGATTAAAGAGTTTTTGTTGTGAGCATCAGGTCAAACTCGGACCGGACCTAAATCGTTTTAGCCCAAAACCACTGATTGAATGTGTTCGGTCCGGTCCGGGTCGGTCTAGTCCGGTTCTTGGGTCGCTCCGGTCCTAGAAGGAATTATTCGTCGGTTGTACGTAAGACTAACCCGGACCGGAGACCGAACATGAGGTAAAGTGTGGACCGAGGACTGCATCGAAATAGGTTTGATCCGGTCCGATTGGTCTGGGCTTGTTTCTGGGTTCGGTCCGGTCCGCGAACGATATGCTCACCCTTAGTTTGTGACATCGGTGTCTCGTCCTTACCTTGATAAGGACCATCTTCTCACCTCAAGACTCAATGATGTTCGTCGCTAATCATTCACAACCATTGACTATAGTCATGATTTGAGTGTGTAATTAGTGAGCTTGGGCGCAATGGATGAGTCGAAATGGATAACAATATCATATCAACTCATCCATTTAATATTTCATGTATAAAGACATCCCCTCGACTCATCCGTTTAACATCACATGTACAACGATACCATATCGACTCATTCATTTCATATCTCATGTATAACGATATCATATCGACTAATCAGTTTAACATCTCATGTATAATGATATCTACACACCAATGTCTTTAATTATGTAAAAAAACTAGTTGTTTTATAAAAAATGGTGTCTATAACATAAACACATAGAGACATGTTGTTACATACACACCGGTGTCTTTAATTGTGTAAAAAGAGTGGTTTGCAACCCAAAAACCAATTTTTTTAGAATTCCTATTATGAAAACTGGTTTTTTTAGGAAAACCTATTTCCATCTATTCATAGAGATAGGGTTTTACATAACCTATCTTTTTGGGGGGGTCTTTTTAGCCTTTTTTGTAGTAGTGGGAGGAATAAATCAAGGGGAGGTTAATGTGTTTAAAGGTGATGCTGAAAAAGATAGTAGCAGGAGTACTAACAAAGGAAGTGAGAGTACATGAGATCTAACAAATGTTTTAAGTTCTATGGGAGCTGCAAATATCCTAGCTAGTAGAGGTTTGAAGGAAGTTTTTACCACTGCTAGTCCACAAGTTCCCCTTGTTAGTTCAAATGTTTCCATTGCTGAAGTTCTTACTACTGCCATGAAAGATCCACTGTGAGTTCTTACCACAGCCATATATACAATCACCTTTACAAAAGACCAAGAGCTTCAAGAGAGGTAGTCATCAGATCTACATCTCCTATTCCTATTAGTATACCATCTGCTAGGAAAGAAGACAAGAGGAAAGGGAAGGAGATTATGACAGAACCAGAGAAGCCTCCTAAAGCTAAAGTTCAAGAACAAATAAGTTTACAATTGGCTAGAGAATTACAAGAAGAATTTGTTCATGAAGATCAAAGTATAAGAGAATAGATTGAAAGAGATGCAGAGATTGCCAGAATTCATGTTGAAGAAGATCTTAGACAAATGATTAATGAGCTTGACAAGAGTAATGTGATGATTAACAAACATATGGCAGAATATAAGGAAGCTGAAAATGATCTGACCATTGAAGAGAAGACTGAGTTAATCAAAGAACTCATTAACTATCAGAAAGATTTTGCTAGAATCAAGAAATACCAAGCTCAGCAATAAAGGTTGGCATCAAAATCTGAAAGAAGAAAATTTTACACATCTGTCTTAAGAAGCCATGCTGGATGGAAGACAAAAGACCTCAGGGGAATGACTTTTGATCAGTTAGAAGAAAAGTTTATTCCAGTTTGGGAAAGCATACAAGATTTTGTGCCTATGGATTCCAAGAAAGAAAGTGAAAGTCTCAAGAGGTCAGGAATCCTATTGGAGAAAGTCAAGGCAAAAAGGTTGAAGACAAGTGATGTTTCAGCTCAAGAACAACAAGAAAGTGATAATCAGGATGAGATTATCAATCTTCAACAATGGGCAGTGCTAGTTAGGGAAGAGACTTCAGTGAATATTACTCCTTCAGTTGTCAAGGTACCCATATGTGATTGGAAAATTTACAAGGACAAGCTAAGGGAGGTATACCAGATATTCAGAGTTGGACAAGCACCAAAGGTATATCCTTACTTTGAGTCTATGCTTAAGGATTTTGACAGAGATGACTTGGTGACACTATGGAAACTAGTCAAAGATAGGTTCAAGACAGAACTCCCAAAGAGTGACCTGGAAAAATGTCTGTTTTGGCCTTTAAAGGTCATGTTTGAACCTGTTGCCACTGATCTACTATGGCAGTTTGAAGCTCCTATTAAGAGTTGGAAGATGTACAAATCATGTAAAGTACACTGCTTGTCAATGGAAGGAATGATTATCTACATGCTTGATGATGTTGAGTATCCTTTTCAAAAGACTACACTTAAGAAGATGCTTGATCACAAGTGTGAAGTAAGTGAATTTAATGAAGATGTGATTCAGATGATCAACCTAATTAGAGGACAGCTCAAGAAGGAATAAGGGGTTTGAAGCATCCTCTCCAGGAAATCATTTTATTCTGGAAACTTGATATGAAGGTGAAGTATCAAGTTTAGGGGAGGATTGTTGGGAATAAAATGCTAAGGGATTCCCACTGTTAGTTGAATGGTTCCCACTGTTAGAAGAACTTCCCACTGTTAGTATATTTTCCCACTGCAAGGTTTCCACTGCTTGAAGACTTTCCACTGCAGCATGAAGATAAGATCTACACATAGTCAAATACGCGTTATTGTTATATATAGAATGTACTCTGATTATCCCTGTGATTTAGGAGATCTAGTTAGGTCTTATCATGTACAGGACCCTTTGTCTATAAAAGGAGTTCTTAGTTTAGAAAAAGATACACATCACTTACATAGATCCTCCATAGACTTTCTCATAGCTTTAAGGTTTTGTAAACCCTAGTACTTTTGAGTACTCATATTATTCAATCAATAATATTAAGGCTTGTTGGTTATTCACTGTTCCATTCCATTACCATTGTTATTCTTCTTAAACACTAAAGGTTAGATTCCGCATAGCCTTTGGTGAAACACTTCAACAAAGTTTCTCACATTATTATCTTGTGATTACCAAGGTAATAATAACCTTATAACCTAAGGCAGTAGATCTAGAGTTTTGGGACTCAACATTTTTCTGATTTTTTTTATTTTTTATTTTCTTTTTGAAAAATTTATATAAAAGAAAATTATTTTTATGTTTTTATGTTTTCTTATGTACATATGATATAGGATATACCGCGAGTAACCACCTTTACTCGTCCTCTTCCTCTGTCAAACGTTTTAGCGTTTCCGGAGACATGCTTCTCATACCTAGCTTCTCGATCAAAAAATTGAATCTTTCTCTTGACAAGGGTTTGGTAAAGATGTCAGCCAGATGATATTCCGTCCAAACAAAGTAAAGTTCCACTATTCCATTCTCTACCCGCTCCTTTATAAAATGGTAGCGTACATCGATGTGCTTTGCTCTTGAGAGTTGAATGTTGTTGCAGCATAGAGCAATTGCACTTTTGTTGTCGCAGTACAGAGGAATCTTATTGAATTGAAAACCATAATCTGTTAGTTGTGAACACATCCATAGGATTTGAGCATAACACCCAGATAAGGCAATATATCCTGCTTATGTACTTGAGATCGCAGTGCTCTTTTGCTTCTTGGAAGACCAGCTAACAAGTTTATCACCTAAGAATTGAGCGCTTCCTGATGTAATGCATCTAGTGTCCTGACATCCCGCGTGATCTGCATCTGCATATGTTGTTAGAGACATACCGGTATCCTTCGAGTACCATAGACCCATGTTAATGGTTCCCTTTAGGTATCGAACGATCTATTTAACCGCATTTAAGTGCTTTTCGGGTCTACTGGATGTCAGATACATGAGGGATCCAATCATGCCACGGTAAAGTGTAGCATCAACAGGTGTCCCTTGTAGATCTTCATCCAGTTTATTCTTTTCCACCATAGGTGTGTCTACAGAATCACTAGTTAGCAAACCATATTTTTTAATAATTTCAGAAGCATATTTTGATTGGTTTAGGAAGATGCCTTTAGGACTTTAAGAAATTTGCAATCCTAAAAAGAATGACATATGCCCCATCATTGATATCTTGAACTTAGTGGTCATCAAATTAGCAAACTCATTACACATAGCATATTAGTTGGATGCAAATATTATAACTTCCAACTAAATTTGTACCGAATAAAGTCATATCTTGCTTACTATGAAGACAGTCGAATCAACTACACCTTTGGAGAAATGTTGTGAAAGGAGGAAACTTGATAGCATGTCGTACCATGCACGTGGTGCTTATTTAAGGCCGTACAGGGCCTTTTTGAGTTTATACACTTGCGATGGGTTGTCCTGATCCACAAATCCTTCTGGTTGAGAAACATATACCTCTTCTTTAAGCACGCCATTTAAGAAAGCCGTTTTGACATCCATTTGGAAACTCGTCATATCTGTTTGGCTGCATGTCTACGAAGAAACAAATGGCCTCTATTCTTGCAACCGTGTAAAATGATTCTTCGAAATCAATTCTTCATCTTTCCTGAATCCCTAAGCAATCTAAACTATCCTTAAACTTAGTACCCCTCCAAATTCGATTCGTCTTGACCTTATAAATACATTTTTAGTTTGATCAACTGACTTTCTTTTGGACACGCACCAATTCCCCAAATTTGGAGCCTTTCAATTCATAATTTCTTCTTGCATTGCATTGATCCATGACGGTTCGGTCATTGCTTGTTTGAAGTTCTTTGGTTCGACTAAAGTTAGGAAGGCATCAAAATAACACCACATGGCATCAGTCTGTAGTTGCTTTTTGGTAGAGACAGAACGAGAAGGATCTCCAATTACATTTGCTATAGGATAATCCTTAGTCCATCTACCAAGTGATTCGAATGGAGTGTGGATTGGTCTCACATTAATGATGATCCTTGAGAAGTCGAGTCTTCATTAAGAGATTCATACAAGTGGATCATCATTAAAATTGGTTTTTGTGATTCCTTCAAAACTTAAGAAATAATTGGAGAATGTTCTTGTTCTTGTGTCTATGGGATACTTGTTGATGGAGCATCTTGGTCAATTGACGTAGACATAGGTGAATCGGCTAAATCAACAGCTCTTGGTGCAGCAGCGACTGGAACTAGAGAGACAACAATAGTTGGAGGATTAAAGTATTCATCGAACATAGGTTGGAACAAACGATCCCAATCATCTCTTGGTGGTGGATTACAAGGTTGTTGAGGAATAGGGTTTGTAACGAGTCCTGAACTGGATGTTGTAGGAGTCATAAATTAAAGCTCGAGTCTTGAACCGAGTTGTTCAGAAGCATAGCCGTCAGCTCATCAAAATCGACATGGATAGTTCTAATGATTTTTCGGGTAGGTCGGTTGTAGATACGGTAAGCTTTCGTCTTGGGTGCATATCCAATGAAAATGCTTATATCAGCTTTAGCTTGAAGTTTGCCCAAATCCTCACTATCATTGTTTGGATATCAAAGTGCTCCAAAGACATGAAGGTAAGATAGATTGGGTTTTCTGTCATGTAAGAGCTCATAAGGAGTTTTTCCGTGGCGGAGCTGTTAATGGATTGGTTTTGGGTGTAATATGCGGTAGCGACTGCCTCGGCCCATAGAAATAAAGGAGCTTTTGCGTAGATTAACATTGTTCGAGCGGCTTCAACAAGAGTACGATTTCGCCTTTGTTGTCCTAGTTGTAGGATACCTCTTGTTGGATCCAACTTCAATAGATCAAATTCCTTAAGCTTGTTTAAGGTTTAGTTATATTAGATAAATCTAACACAACTATAGTAGAAACTTTGTTAAGTGTATTAAAGATTATACGGAATTAAATCTTTAATATTAGAAGAATTCTTAATGAAACAGTAACACAAGATCATAATTCAACAAACAATAAAAGCTCCAATATTAGTAGAATAGTATACGAAATTACTCTCCTAAGTATTAAAGGTACAAAACCTTGACGCTTAGAATAACACTTATCAAATCGTAAAACAACATATTAAACTCTATACCCTAGGACCTCCTTTTATATATCAAGGAGTCCTAGTCGATTTACAATATATTCCTAAGACTTAGAATATTCTCTATGATCTATTCTATAAATAACTAATACTTATCACGTAAGTAATCTTGGTCTCCAAAGCAGTAGTAACTTATACACCAGCAGCATTAACTGTGTACAAGCAGTAGTAACTACTTAGAATATTTTCTTCAATCTTCACTAGCAGTACTAACTTTACACTAGCAGTACTAACTTTATACTAGCAGTACTAATATATACTAATAGTAGTAACTGTAAACTAGCAGTACCAACTTTATACTAACAGCACTAACTACTTAACATATTTTTTATTCAAGTTAATGAACAGCACTAACTTTAGCTTAGCAGCAGTAACACAAACCTGAGCAGCAGTAACTCTAAGATTATCAAGAAGTCTTTTAATCCCAACAATCCTCCCCTAAACTTGATATTCTTCTTCAAAATCTTAAGTTTCTTCATTGAAAGCTTTATTAATCACCAGGAGGATGCTTCCAAACACTTCATTGATTCTTAAGCTGTTTTGTGAGAAGTTTAAGAAGTTGATATGCCATTTCATTTAAATAATCAACCTGAAGCTTCTTGTTCAGCATATCTGTAATTGTAGCAGGTGTAAGGGGATATCTCTTTTCTACCAACATATGAATGAACACATGTTGCATCCTCGATGAATGAACTCCACAGGAGTCATATAGCTTCCAATTTAACACTCTGTAATCCTGTTGATTTTTCCATATTTGATCTTCAACATGTGGATCAAACATTGTCTTCAAATCTACATATAAAATCAAATCTAAGTCTTCCACTGGCCTTGTTGATCCATATTTAGATTTTACCAGCTTGTACAAATCTTCCAAATATTGCATGTCAAAAATTTTAAGTATTTGACTAAAGACCATGTACATCTTTGAACTTCCATCAGCTCTTATTATTTGATAGTAGTTGTTATTTCCTTCTTTATGGATCTTCCAGTCAACAATAGTTGGAGGCTTAGTAGCTAAAGGTACAACATCAATTGCAACCTCTTCTTCATCTAGAATGACTTGCATTAGACTTTGAAGCTATACTGTCTCTTTATCCTCATCCACATTCTGCTTCTTAATACTTTCTTGTTCTAGCTCAGTGCATGCTCTCTTTGAACTACCTTCCATTACTTCTGCTTCAGCTTTCTTTAAATTCTCTTCCAGCTCTATTTTTGCCTTCTTGGAACTCTCTTCCAGCAACTCAGTTCTATAGTCAACAAAGGTATTCACCCTTTTCATTGCTTTTTCAAACAATTCTTGAATATTGGCAAAGGACTTGTTCTTCAAACTTTTGGGCTTCCATCCTTCCATGTTTTTCAGATAAGTACACATGATAATCCTTTGTTGAGCTCTTGTTGGTGGTCTGTTCCTCTTCTCTTCTGCTCTCTTAGCTACAAAATGTTTTCTTCTTTGCTTTAATAATTGGACAAATAATCTTGCCTTTTCTTCATCAGTCAATTCTTTTTCCTCTTGAGCTTGCAGTCTTTGAGCCAACTGATAATCAGCTTTAACTTTAGCCTGAACATCATCCCAAGCTATGTTGGCTTCTTCAATTTGTTGAGCTTTTTCTTTGGCAAGCCTTTCTTCTTCTTCTTCAGCTTGTAGCTTGAAGGCAAGTTCTTCATCAAGCCTTATTTGTTCAAGCCTCTTCATAGGCTTCACTTGTTCCACCATAGGCTCTTCAATCATAATTCCTTTGCCTTTGTCCTGTGGAGGTTTTGGTACATGTATTATTGTTGTAGGTGTTGTTATAGTTGTACCATGCTCTGGTTCTTGTATCACAACCTTATCAGCCTTGGGTTTTGCACTCTTCAACTCTACCAGTGCTTGAGCCAAAGTAATTTCAACATCAGTTATTGTAGCAAAACTAACTGGAATTATACTGGCAGCATCAATCACAACAACTACTTCCTCAACAACATTTCCACTTTGCTCTGCAACAAATACTTCCTCACCAGCTAAAGCATCCATATCAAATATCTTATTATCATCATTAACTAGGGTAATGTCTTCATCAGCATCAATATCATGAATCCTCCTCCCCTATTTGGATGCATCCTCACCCAAATCTTATTCATCTCCAGTGGATTCTACCCTAGCACTCAAACTAACTTTATAAAGTCTTTTTAGCTTATGAGTTCTTGATTTATCCTTCTTTTCAAGCTTCTTGACCCTTCTTTTCAAACTTACAATCTCATTAGCTTGAGTGGTCTTTGTAGTCTCCAAATCAAGAACCTTTTGTTGTAAATTGGTACATAGTTCCATCAATTCATTAAGTTTCAAACTATCCTCACCACTTCGAAGTGTGTTACCTCTTGCGAGCAGTAGATCATTAGAAAGTTTAGATACATTCTCAAGCCTAGTTTGAGCAATTGTATCCCCCATGGTTTATTGGCGCCTGGGACCACCACCTGAAGTAGTTCCTTAGGAATCAACTTCATTAGGTGTTGCCTTAGATCGGGTTTTAATGATGTTACCACTGTCTTGCTTTGCTTCTAAGCTAGAAGCAGTAGTGGCAGCCCTTACTAAAATGCCATCAAACTCCTTATAGACAGCCTCATCTGCAACATTATCACTAGGAACACTAGACTGAGGTACCTGAGTGTCCTTCTTCTTAGGCCTCTTATGTTTTTGAGTCTTTTGAGGTTGAGGAGATGGTTGAATAAAAGTAGGTATGTGATGGACCTTCACCCATTTCTTATTGATTGTGTACCACCATTGTTGGAAATAAGGGTGTTTCCCTTCCAGAAAAACCTTTCCCTACCTTTCTTATGTTTCTAAAAATCTTCTTAGAGTGAGAGGGTGTAACATAAATCCTATTATGATTTGACATCCCTTTCAGTTGCTTATCCAAAAAGATTTTTACAAACCTTGGATACATTAAAATTTTGCCCACATTATATAAGTTCTTCACCATACTTTCAAAAATAAACTTTGTTACGAATAAGGAAATGATGATCATTAATGCAATCAAAGAGAGATCTCAATGATCGTCCCTTGGGGGAAGATTGTTAGGATTGATAAAAGTAACGATCTTATTGAGATAAATGTCTTGTAATAAATAGTTAAATAATATTGTGTAATAGGGTCATTAAAAGGCTTATGACTAAAATAAAGTCACAAGACTTGGCTAAATAGAAAAAGTCTAAAAGTCAAAGGGGCTAAATGGTAAAAGTTTAAAAGTCAAGGGCTTTATGCTCATTATTGTAAATGGGTATAAATACCCCTCCACCACCTCATTTGTGAGGTGTGTCTTGTATGTGTATTCAAGTTTTATTTCATTATCCTCCTTCCTCTTTCTCTCTCTACTTTCTCTCTCTAGATTATCATTATATTGCTTATTGATCCTGAATTTGAGACCTAACAAGTGGTATCAGAGATGCAAGAGCGATTTAGTGGTGTTTTGGAGAGCTTATTTCGACAGCTTATTTTGACAGCTTATTTTGACAGCTTATTTTAGCAGCTTATTTCGAGCTTATTTGGGCTTATTTCGTGCTTATTCGGTCTTGATTCGTTGTAGTGCTTATTCTGTCTTTTTCGTGTGCTTTTATATGATTTTTAGCTTATTTCGTGTGCTATTCGAGTCAATTATATTTAATTTTGGTCAAACAGTCAAATCAGCTTATTTTGTGCTTATTTGCTAATCTTGGTTTTATCGAGATTGACAGCTTACGGTTTTATCGTAAGAATCTTGGCAAATTTAGTACGAAATCTACTTATTTGGGCTTATTGTTGAAACTCAGCAGCTTTTTAATTTCAAATTCAGTAAAATCTGTTTCAAGTTTCAAATTCAGTAAAAACGTTTGTTTCAACAACTTTGACTGGTCAAACTCAGATCTGTAACTGATTTTATAAAATTTAAGTGATTTGGTAAAAGTTCATTTCTGGATTGTTAAGAAAAAGAAAAAGAATAAAATATAAGTTTTTGATCTCAGATTTGTTTCTTGGTTTGTGTTTAGCAACACTGTTAGAGATCTAAAGATCTAATCTCAGTAAGACACAATATCATCACTGATCCGTCTCGGAAATCATTCTCGATAATCAAACTCGGTATCTCAAAATCAGAAAATCAAACTCGGAAACAAGATCATCTCAAACTCGGAACAAAGAAAAATATCATCGAGAGTGATAGTTTAAGATCTTAGATTTTTTTATCATCATAGATCCAAAGCAAAACTCAGAAGTGGATCTGATCTAAACTCGATTTATATAAACAAAATTCGACAGATTTCAGTCCATAAATCGGAAAACTATCTTTCTATCAAACTCGGAACCCAAACATCATAGATCTTAACTCTAAACGCAGAATTTGTATAATGTTTTACATTATGTTTCTGTTATTTCTGATGCATTTTATGTTCAGGATGATGAAGTTGCTTGGTGGGTTGATTCGGGTGCAACAAGTCATGTTTGCAAGGATCTTCGTTGGTTTCAAGTCTGTAAATCGATTGAAGATGGATCGTTTGTAAAGATGGGAAACGTTGCAACTGAACCAATCAAAGGAATAGGGCGTGTTTTATTGACTTTCACTTCTGGAAAAACTTTATGTTTAGATAATGTATTGTATGTACCTGGGATTCGAAAGAATCTTGTTTCTGAAATTGTGTTGAATAAGTGTGGCTACAAACAAGTGTTGGAAAGTGACAAGTATATCTTGTCAAGACATGGTTCATTTGTTGGATTTGGTTATGTATGTAATGGTATGATTAGATTAAATCTAAATTATCCTTTGTTTAATGTTTCTGCTTGTATGATTACTTCTAGTCATAGTAATAGTTTAAGCAAATCTGAATTATGGCATGCTAGACTAGGACATGTTCATTACAAGAGAATGAGGGATATGTCTAAAATGAGTTTAATACCTGCTTTTGACATGACACATGAAAGTTGCAAAACTTGTATGTTAACAAAGATTACTAGACAACCATTTAAGGGTGTTAACCGAGAAAGCAAAGTATTAGATCTCATACATAGTGATTTGTGTGATTTTCATGCCAATCCTTCACTAGGACATAATAAGTATGTCATTACTTTTATTGATGATGCTTCTAGATATTGTTATGTCTATCTATTGCATGCTAAACATGAAGCTCTAGATAAATTTAAAATTTATAAACAAGAAGTAGAACTTCAAAGACAAGATTTAATAAAAGTATTGCATACTGATAGGGGTGGTGAGTATTATGATCTAGTTTATTTCCAATCAACTGGTATAATACATCAAACCACGGCTCCTTATGTAACACCCCCCAAAAAAATCAGGACAACGCAGCGGAATGGTTGCAATGTTGGGGTGCTACTTCAGGGCACAAAACACAAGTCACGGAAAACGACCTCAAAAGAGACGTTTAAATAAATTTCACATTCGTTATATTAAAATCAGAGTTTACAAATTATTTAATGGTACTCAAATTATTAAGCGTTCAAAAATATATCCGCGCGACTCGAATGCTCCCAATGCTCCACTAGCAAATAATAACCTGAGAAAAACATGCAAAAACGGTCAACATAAAGTTGGTGAATTCATAGGTTTAAGTAAAAGCAGTGTTGAAATAATTTAAGAAATGTCTTTGTAAGAAAAGTAGCGTTACAGTATTTCAAAGTGTTATTTCCGAAATCCAAGTAGTGATTCAGTAAATCAAGTAATGTTTAGTAGTGGACCACAAGATCGAAGTAAATGGTGGACTAAGTACATATTCCGAAGTCCAAAACAAGTAATAGCAGACTATGTACGTATTCCATAGTCCAAAATAGGTAAGGTAGACAAGAGAAACACATTCATCATGTCCAACACTTTGTATTATTGCACTAAGCTCATGACCCCGAAGCCTTAACTAGTTTGTGCCCCAAATGTATAGGATGCTTGCCAACAACCTAAAAGTATTCTCAATGTTAAATGCACCATGGTCAACTTGTGACCAGAAATTCCAGGTGGGGATTGTCAGTCCCGATAGATCTATCCACAACACTCGCGCTCACTACAATAGCAATTGACGGTTCATGATATAGTAGGGACTTAATTGGCAATAGTGGTAACTTAGGCAATAATATTCAGGCAGTAATCTGGATAGCATACAGTTTAAAACACTTTGAAAACACTTAGAAAAACACTTGTGTCCAATAGTAAAATAAGCAATGTAATTCACCCCTTAGAGTTTGTAAAACAATTAAGTGGTAAAAAGAGGGCTATGAACTCACAAAGTATTGAAAGGTAATTGTACTGTAGTAAAATATACAAGTTTGTAAAAGAGCATGTATTCCCCTCGCGGGTTTATAAAACATTGAAAAGATTGAAATGCGAGACTATGAACTCACAAAGTATTGAAAAGTAATCACATTGTTATAAGATAAACGAGTATGTAAAAGAGTTTGTAACAAGCATGTATCCCCCTCGCGGGTTTATAAAGCATGTAAATAAGTAAAAGCGAGGCTATGAATCTCACCTTAGAAGTGAAGTGATGAAATAATCAGGTAAATGGCAGAAAATGTATCACGGAAATATCCGAAAGCAACCTAAGTAAATATGGGTCGCATAAGTACCAAGTACTTTAATTTATAACATTCAATAAAATCTTATAGTAGTTACGTCGTACTATCGTTCGGGCTATCATAAATAAAGAGGTCATGACATGACGTTCGAGGAGTTAGGATACTTTAAATCGTAAATCCAACAACATCGTCGATACGCCATCCGAAGAGGCCTCATTATGAAACTCCCTAGTAATATAGCACTTTGGTAACTATAACACATATATATTTCTATATAGCTACATCACCATCTAGTTGCGTTTGTGAAATTATGTTCAAATTGTATTTGATAATTAAATACCATGTATTTATCTCCGTATAATCGTTAAATGGTTTAATCGCCTTTGTAAAATAATATTTATAAAGTCTAAACTAATTATAAATATTATTTAAATGATTCCATAAAGTTTTGCAAAAAGTTTTATTAAAAACGAACCAACACTATTCACCTCAGGAAATAGTGCACAAGTTAGAAAATAGTGTGTAACTTTCTCGTTTTAAACCCGTTGTGTACGTTTCCTTCGTTCACGCTTTCGTATTTGAAAGATGTATCAAATAATCGTATTTTTAAAAAGTTAAAATCTGCTGATGAATAGTACTTTTACTATTCATGAATAGTAATAATTTATATAAATTTAATTAGCTTAATCGTATAATCGTCATAACTTATTCGTTTTAACTCCGATTTTAGTGATTCTTTCGAGCACGTTCTTGTAATTGAAAGTTTTATCATATTATTGATGTTTATAAAGTATAAGTTTCTGTGATGAATAGTACTTTTTATAAAAATTGTTTTATAAAAGTATTAACTATCGTAAACTTGTAAATAGCGTATCTTCTTCGTTATTAATCGGTTTTTCGAGTTCTTTATGACCCCTCGATCCTTGTGACATGTAGTATTTTATAAAAGTATAAAATACATATGTAATTTTTCGAATACAAACAGCCCCCTAAGATAAATTTCTCAAAAAGTGTTTAAAACTTGTTTTTAGAACTTTTTAGCTTTACCACTTTGTTACAAATCCATTAGAACCCTTAATATCTTATGTCTTACATATATTAGGTCCATTAGGTCATGTTTTGTCCAAGAGTTCAAGATAACAAGTGTTCTAATCTCACTTTTAATCAAAACCCATTAAAGAAACCCTAAATGGTGATTTAGCTAAATAAAACATATGAACACATAAAATCATAAGTATGAATACATAAAGAGTCTTAGATAACCTTAATGATATGTAGTATGATGACCAACACAATCCAAACCCTTGTTTGGATCACAAATCCAAGCTTGCAAGTATGAAAACCCTAGATTAGGTTTGAAACCCTAATCTTCCATTCTTTGCTTCAACACTTGTAAATGGTTAACCAATGCTTGCAAACACCTTAGAAGGTCTTAGGAATGATGTGTGTATGTTTGTATAATTGGTAGAAAAATTTGTATGGATTGTGTAAAGGGGTGTTTTTGAGCCGTGGCCTATCAAGAGTAAAATGGGAGAGATTGTTTTGATTTACACCTTAGGAATGTGTTATGTGTGTTTATCTTGCTAGTTAAGTCCTTATATAGGAGCTAACCATGGTTAAGGATCCCTAGTTAAGTCTAACTAGGGTAAGGTTAAGGAAATATCTAAAAGATATTTTAGATAAATATCTAATAAATATCTAATAAATATCTAGGGTTTTAAAAATGTGTATAAGTGATTTCCGGGTATGCTTAAACGTATTTAATTGCGAAACGTAAACGTCTTACGCAACCAATAAAATAAAATATAAAAAGTTAATTATTACTTTCATAAAAATAATATATTGCTTGCTTGACGAAAACTTTAATTCGTTTGGTGTCCGATTACGCTAAACGATAATTTTTTTAACTTACGCGATTTAACTTAACTATTACGATTTAAAAGCAAATGCGTAAAACCCTAAAAATAACTTGTGAATTTATTGACGTCGTCAATGACCCTAAAACACGGGGTGTTATAGTCTTCCCCCGTTAAATGAGCCTTGTCCTAAAGGCTTATGAAACGACACTTAACGACGGTTTAGCTTATGTGAAAAGGTGTGATTGTTTCTTCCCTAATTGGTCTTTATGTTCACATCTAACTCAGGACCTTGCCTAGAGTTCCATCGAACCATGATAATTAGGTTACGGCTTTGCCTCAACCATTTGACTTCTCAATTCATGACCTCCACCGGTTTCTCGACAAACTAAAGCTCGTTATCAAGGTGAAGTCCACCTAACGGAATAGCTAAGGGTTCGTCGGCATAGCACTTTCTCAAGTTGGATATGTGAAATGTATTGTGAACCCTACTCAGCTCTTGCGGAAGATTAAGCTTGTAAGCAACGAATTCAACTTGTTCCAACACCTTGAAAGGTCCAACCTATCTAGGGTTTAACTTCCCAGGTTTGCCACAGCGTACCTCTCCTTTCTAAGGCGATACCTTAAGCATAACCAGGTTTGTTAACTTGAAATTCTATTGGCTTCCATCTCACGTCGGCGTAACTCTTCTGGTGAGCAAGATTGATAGTGGATTGTCCTAAGGCGACTAGTGATGTGTCTCAGCTTCTTGGCTTAGGATTTGGTATAAGATGACGTTGACCTTATAGTAAGATGGTGTAACGGTTTACTTAGTTATATTCGATTTATCAAAGTAATCGCGCTTGATGAATACGTACACAGAACTTGATATAATTAGAAAATTCATTTTCTTGACAAGAAGTTTTAAGGTGACTACTCTCAGCATGGCATGGTCCTTCCTGAATTATACATAGGTGATCAAATTATGTATTTAAGGTCACTATTTATTACGAACTCTAATTTATTTTCTAAATTATAATAATTTACTTTTTATTAATTTTGGTCGTTTTTATAAAAAATCGTCGTTTTAATTATTTACGAGTCATGCTTAGATTTATTATCCGTCTTGAACCCTACGTAATTTATGTTTTCAGAAAAGTATCCCGTTTAATGTAGAACTATTTTTATCTTGTTCGTTTTTACTTTGTGGTCCGCCCTTAACTTTCGTTATACTCTACGTTATTACCCGTTAGCCTCAAAACTACCCACCCATTTTAAAATTTATACCCTAAATACCCAAAATATACCACCAACTATATAGTTAGTGGAATAAACCACCTCATGAATGAGGTGGCTTAACCATAAAGCACTACCATTACACTTGTCTTATGTTTATGCATTTTTGCATGACACCACCTAACAAAAACCAAACCAATGGTAAACATTCTCAATAGTTGTAAAATTTTCATCAAAACCTCTCGTTGTCTCATCTCCTGCCGTCCCAATACTTACAACCAACCCAATTCCAATCCATACAATTTTCTCTAGCTAAATTCTAGCACAGTTAACGACCCACCAATTGTTAGTACTATCTTCTTGATCCTTAAACACTATTAAAAACCATCATTTGTAAGCTTTAGGGGCTGTTTTGAAGTGTTATATTTAAGGGGTTTATGCATGTCATGGAAATGATTATCTAGTATAAATTGGTGATTATTGAGTTAGGGTAATTGGTTGTTTTTGGTTGATTGGTTGAAAGTCTTGCAAAAGTTGATCAAGGGTTTAAAAGGTTATTGTTTTGGGTAAAATGAAGATATAGGCTGAAAGTTTGATTTTGGGTTTTGAGCCTTATTTCAATAGTTTTGTTACCATTGAAACGTTTAAGCCTTAATTATATTAAGTCAAACAAGAATGTTATCGTTCTTATAAATTCAAATTGGGTCTTGTAAAGTAATAGGCTAGTCGGGTTCAACGGGCTTGGATTGTAATCTAATATTGTCCGTGTTTCAGGCTCAAAGCCCAAGATATGCCAAGCCCGGCCCAAGTAGAAAAGCCCATACGCCTACATGTTGGCTAGGGGTATAAAAGAAACCCTCTCCACACATGGAGAGGGTGTTGGTTACCATTTCATTCACTTGTGTGTGTGTGTAATCTTCCACCCTCACTTTCTCTCTCTAATAAATCTTCCATTTTTCTTTTCTCTTTTCTATTTTGCTTATTGGTATGGCTTATCTTGTGTTTGGATAGCTTATTTGGTATCACTCGCCACGGGTGGGTTTAGTGGTTTCGTTGTGGTGACTTGAGCTTATTGTGATTCGACTTATTTTCTATTCGCCTTATTTTCTTTCTTTTCTATTTAGTAAAAAGCTATAATCTTCCTAATCACAAAGCAACACTAGCTTATTTTTTTAAGACAAACATCAAAGCTTATTTTTTTGAAAAATCTTGGGCCACGGTTTTTGAGACTGTTTCTTGGGTTAAGTTTATTTGGCCACGATTTTTTGTTTCTATACAATACTGGCTTAATAATTTTATTAAAACGTAACACACAAAGTAAACGTTTTGTTGTTTTGTTGTTTTTTTTTTTTGCTTAACGGTTTTTGTTTTGGGTTCATGTGTGGCTTATTCGTCCTACATAAAGATTACATAAGCTTATTTTAAGCTTTTTCGTAGCTGTTTGTGTTTAGAGAGCTTATTACAAGAGATTTTTGAGTGGCTTATTGGTGCTATAAGTGCTTTTTCAAGCTTATTTGAGTGGTGTAAACAAGCTTATTTTCCAGCTTATTACGAAAGCTTTTTCTGGTGGCTTCTTGCTTTCGAAGTTGGCTTATATTTGTGGTCCAAAGTTCGAAACAAGAAAGGTACAAGGACCACAAGGATGACAACAACAACCGAACGAGTTCAACCTTGTGACATAACCGAACGAGTACATCCGCGTTACAACCGATCTAGTCAAAACACTTGCCACACCGATCTAGTTAAACTCATAAGGAACCGAACTAGTCTAAACTCTTGACACCCGAACTAGTTGATTCAAAGAAGACCCGAACTAGTTTATTCAAAGAGCAACCGATCTAGTTAAACACTTGAGACCCGAACTAGTCAAAACCATTGTCAACCGAACTAGTAAAGCATAGTGCAAACCAAACTAGTGGATTTTAACTCATTTTTGATTTTTCGAGTTCGCGTGACGGTGCAATACGGGGTGTTTCACTTATACCATCGTGCTCGTTGACTATCTTTCGATCATTTGTGGTATATCAGAGCTCTACCAGAACGAGTAACCTCATGAGCTTATAAATCAAACTGAACAAACGAATAAAAACTCGTTTTTTTTTATTTTGAAAACGAAGAAGATATACACAAGGGGAAAAACGTGTGTTTTTATTAGACATAATTTGATTTACACCTTTGGTCCTTGATGTTCAAGTAAATTTACATCAATCGTTCTTTAATTAGCTTATTTACCCTCATTGTTGAAACAATTTTATACCGTTATTCCTCACAAGTTCTAATTCAGCCCGTTAGTCCTCAAAAGTGAATCGTTTGTGCACCGTTTATCCTTAATTGAGTTTTGATCAACCGTTAATCATTTCAAGCTAAAAGTCTGTGCACCGTTCATCGTTTAAGCTCATTTTTCGCCAACAAAAGCTCACGTACTTCAATTTCAACAACGATTTCAACATCTAATTAATTATTGTTTCACGGTTTCTTCTTGATTTTGTAAAATCTCGTGAAAGATTCCATTCTTTTCTCGGTTTAAATCCAAGACTTGTAAAATCCCGTGAACATTAATTGATTTCAATCCACAACAACAATCACTTTATCTACTTAAAATGTCAAATACCAATAACAACATGCAACCTCAAACATCAAGTGTTCTTCAAAATGACAACAAACTTCTTTGTGTTTTGACTTCTAAAGGTTTCCAAGAGAAGAACACAACTTTCAAGAATTTAAATGCATGAACAACTTCGAGTAATTCAGATCAAACTCAAGTTTTCCATAGAAACTTACAAAGATTTTGGTACCATGTCAATCTTCAAGAGAACATTCTCTTAAAGACTTGGATTTACTAAAAATCATCTTACCAAAGAAACATTTCTCAGACTGATTGCAAACTACTCTTGACAAAACTCAAACAACGTTTAAAAATGCTCTTTTTTAGTTCAGAAATCAAAGCGCATATGCAGAATTAATAGATATGATGCTCAATCATTTTACGATGCAATGATCTTTAACATTTCCCTCATGAAATACATGCTTGAGTTAATTCTTCATCAGCAACGAACTCCATAATTGTTGAAACAAAAGAAGTTGATGCAAACACAAGAAGATCATTCAAATCTAATTCAGCATTGAATGTTGATTCATTGAAAGTTGATTTAATTGTCATTCAAAACACTTGCTCCTGAGGAAAGAAGACAGTAATCAGAGAATGCATCCATAAAATTAGTAAAGGAAAATGCAGCTTAATTCTGAAACAAAAGATGTGCATCGCAATCAAAATGACAAGATGTCAAAACAAAAGAAAGATGCATGGCATATTTTCGATCTCTTCATTCACACCTTCAAGTTCTTTTAAAAGATGACTTAAAAGGCACTCGCATCGAACATGGATTCAAACGGGCATTCATGTCACTCTTTGGTCAAGATGTTGATACTTTCACAAGAACAATGCTCCTCAACGTAGATCAACTACAAAAGCAACTTGACAAAGATGAATTTCAAGAAGATGGATCCATGACAGCCTTTTGGGTGGTAAACAACCAGTTCTAAAAGTTCATCGATTCAAAGTTTACATTGGATTATAACAGTCAAATGACAGACACGTACTTGTTGAAATACCTGAAAATCAGGTTTCAACACTTCAGAGATACACTACTCTAACACCTGGGTAATGTTAAGAAGTTCGTTGCTGAAAGAACACGTCATCAAAGACAGTATGAAAGAAGGGTGAATAAAAGACAGATGCAGACGCAAGAGAGTAAGATTGATATGGGTAAAGCATTGGATGCTGATTTGGTTGACACAGAAAGCATTAGGACAGACTCAACAGTGCAAGATGACAGCAGCAGGTCAGGGAATGATACAAATGCTGATGATGCAGATATCAGACCCCAAATTATATGACGAAGGAGCAATGGTTGAGGTAACAATTGACCGCTGAATTGCAATATCGGGTTTTGCTATAGGACAACAGCATATGGGCAACCCCAAATCATTAGATGAAGGGTAGGGTTGACTCAGTATCCTGAAACATGTCCCAGTTATAAGTTCCTATGCTTGACTCATCACCTGATAACCAGAACAACTAAATACTCAATAACAATCACTCGAGTTCTGAAAGATTTTGCTCAAAGAGGAAAGTTGCCAATTTTAAAAAGATTTTCCAAGAATGGAAAGAACATTGTTATTGCTCTCAAACTTAAAATATCGCAAAATCAATCTTAAAATCGGGGCAAACATGGTCAAATTTTGAATGAAACAAGTAATAAAGCCAAGATGAAAAGGAAATTGATGTACTTGACAAACATGAACATCAAATTAGAACATAGTGTGGCTAAATTACGTAAGGAAAATGAGACTTTGAAAACAACATTAAAAAGATTTGTAGATTCTATTAAAATAACAGATCTAAGACTACAGAACAGACAACATCTTGCCATGCAAATAATGACTTAATTAAAAGCTCAGATTCAGGAAAAGTTTTTGCAATGTGCTTTAAAAAATAACTTAATGGAAGTTAAAAGGAAATAGTGTAGATACTAAGTTGTTAAAACATCAGTCTTGGGAAAACGGTTTACCATCACTAGAAACCAATCAGTTGTTAAAACAACCTAATGCGTTTTAAATCTGAAAGGCTCCAAATTGTCAAAACAACGTTTACGGCTCCCAAGTTGATATGAATAAGAATTTGTCAAAACCAGTCACTCAACATTATTTGCATCTAGCTCATCTAGGAATAGTTCTAAGAACATGCCAAGATTTAGTTTAAATGACATGGTTCATAATCACTATCTAGATGTAGCTAAGAAAAAGATACAAGAACGAGATAGGAACTCAACAACTAGTGTGACTACTTCTGCTAGATTTTAAAGCACTGATGATGGTAGCAAACCAAAACCTAGGAGCAACAATCAAACATCTAGGAGTTTGCATGTATCTAAGAGTACTCGCGTTATGATAACGGCTGAACCCAAAGCAGATCACTCTAAGAGTTCTAGTTCTTTCTCAGATTCTAAACAATTTGTTTGTTCTACATGTCATAAGTGTGTCTTTAATGCAAATCATGATGCTTGTATAACAAAACTCATGAAGGAAGTAAATTCACGTCTAAATTCTAATCCCATAAACTAAGAAACAGTAACAACCTTGTAGATCAAAAGAGTCATACTCAGAAACCTGGTAGCAGATCTTTACAGGACATAGGTTTTCTCCTAATAAGACTTATCCGTTGTGTATGAGAAAACATCTCCTAGATCTGATCTAGGTGGACACCCTACGGTAGAATTTTTCCAAATCTGTGTGGTCTTAGGTGGGTTTCTTACAGGAAAGTTATTTCCGACTCTTTCACAAGCAAGGTTGACAGTGAACCCCACATGTGTTCAAATGTAATATCCCTCATATTCATGAATGCAAACCAAACTCTGGATGTAAGCTGCTGGTACAATCAATCAATGTTCAGAAGGGAACAAAGTCCTTGATTTAAGTGCATGGTACCTTATGTAATGTTCCAACAAGGAAAAATCTCAAAGTATGGTTGCTAGAAAAGGCTGATATCCAGAAACCATTGTCAATGTGGGATTCACAGATGATGATACTTAGAAATATGACGTTTGATCACAACAGATCAAGCCTCGAACCTCAATGTCAAATGACGTTTGAACAAAACGGTTCAAGCCTCGCACCACAATGTCAACAGAAGTTCATCAAGCAGCTGAGAATACAGTAACAACGTCAAATTGAGCTGGATTTGCAATTGCGGTCCTTTGTTCGAGACGAATTTTTCAATAGAGAAAAAATCAGTTTGTTTTAAAGTCATATCGCTGTCACTACTACTGATGCAGTCCAATAAAACTTAAACAACAACATTATTCAACTTCATCCACTCAAAGACTCTAGCTACAACTCATCACTACTAATGGAAACTTTCGATTTGTAAATATTTTTATCTCTCTTTATTTTTGGATTTATATAAAATTTTGAAAAAGAAAATAAGAAAATATAAAACCTAGAAAAAACAAAATATAGAAATCAGGAAAAATTTCAAAAATACAAAAGAAATCTTCTCGACCCAACTATTACACAATATTAATTCACTATTTATTACAAGACATTTATCTCAATAAGATCGTCACTTTTATCAATCCTAACAGTATGCTTGTTTATGTTTATCAATTAATACTTGTTTACACGCTTTTGTATGTGACCTATCATTCAACTGGATCTAGTGAAGTGGACCAAGTAGATCTAGAGTCCGGGATAGCTCTCTATATAGTAATTTATACATCTAGAATTATAGTTACACAAATATTGTCCTTCTAAGTCTGTGTCTAGGATACGCTTCAGGCTTAACTAGTTAATTAGATATTGCCAATGGTTTATTGATCGTGTTGACTAGCAGGTGACCTAGATAATTCAACAAATAACGTTCTGATTCCATTGGATAGTTGGAGAAGTGGACTACTAGTGTATAGATTGCATTAAGCGGTAAGTGGGTAAAGTCTCTATAAGCTAGGGTTTAACAAGATCACCATTACTTTAATCCCTAAGATAGATATTAATTAGCAAATAAGGATACTTTATGCGGATGCTTTAATTATGGCAGAATTAACGTATCTAGGTCTTAGGATGATTTAACGCCTAAGTCTTAAGAATGATATGCCACCTCGACAGAAGAAATCATTGCACTAAATAAACAAACCAACGTTCTAATCGGGTTAATAATGGTTAATACAGTTTTCTAAAATAAGGTTCGATCGCTCTTTTATCTTTTGTTAATTAGCTTGCGTGGGTAATAGTTTCTTGAATTGATTGTAGTCACCAACCAAACCGTGCCAGCCTCTCAGGCTGAAAACCCCCATTTTCCTATTAGAATTAGGATTTAGACTGACATAGGTTTAACATATGATTAGAATAAAATTAACATAGATTAGATAACCAAGATATTAATTAAATTGATAGATTTAACCTCCCTCTCAGTGATCGACACCCTATATACCACGAAACTACTACTGATCGGGTACACTGCCCGTTAAAGTGTTGTTTTTGGTTGAGTCGGCAAAATAAAAATTTAAAACTTGAATCATATAAAAAACAACCCTATACTACAACACATCAAGTTTTTGGCGCCGCTGCCGGGGAGTGAAAATTAATCTTGATTTTTATTTTAATATTTTGGTTTTTAACTTTAGATTAGATCTAACCCTTAGGATTAGTGTAATTTAGATTGGTGTATATTTTTGTATATTCTGTATATTTTGTATATTTGTCTTTAATTGTTTGCTTGTATATTTGTGTGTTTAATTGTTTGCGTATTTAATTGTTTTTCTTGAATACACTGTTCTGGTCGACAGTTGAATATGGCGTATCCTATCCCACTGAATACGGCGTATCCAGTTCTCTGTCCAATACAGCGTATTCATCTCAACAGATTAATACGGTGTATCCACTTCCATAGGATACGGCGTATCGATCGTTTGGGACAGAAACTAAGATAATTGATTTTCGTAAAAATCTTTTTTTCTACCTTCCTTCGGAACAAATCCTACTGATTGTTTATCCCTTGTTTTAGGTAGTGCATGACAAGGAGTTCAACAAACGAACTATACACACCCTACAAAGATCGTGAACGAGAATTTCGATCATCAAAGAAACACTTTAAGTCACTTAGCCTTGACGAATTAAGATCTCCGGATTTCAATCTACTTTCTGACAAAGAATACTCAGAGGAAGAAGAAGAAGAAGCAATGGCAGGAACAATGGAGCAATACATGAGCAAGACCTGAATGGACTATGGATCGGGAGTCGCTAGGCCTAAAATTGATAACAAAGATCAATTTGAACTAAAAGGAAAATTTCTTAAGGAGCTTCGAGAAAACACATTTAGCGGTTCGGATAATGAAGATGCTAATGAACACATTGAGAATGTTCTCGAAATAGTTGACTTATTCCATGTTCCTAACATCATTGTGGATTAACTAATGCTCTGAGTCTTCCTTATATCCTTAACTGGAGCCGCAAGCCGTTGGCTAAGAAACGAACCAACTAGTTCAATCAAAACTTAGGAAGATCTTAAAACAAAGTTTTTTAACAAATACTGCCCACCTGGTCGAACTGCGAAGAAAATGGAGGAAATCAACAACTTTCAGCAAGAGCCAGATGAAACCCTTTATCAAGCATGGGAGCGCATTAAGGAACTCTTGATGAAGTGTCCTCAACACTATTTGACTAAGATGCAGGAGGTGATTTTGTTCTATAATGGTTTGGATGTTCCAACACGACAGATTCTTGACTCAAGAGGTGCCGTTCTGACTAAAACTGCTGCAGATGCTAAAACAACCATCCAAGAAATGGCTGAATACTCTCAAAAATGGCCCATTGGAACATCAAGAGGAAGAAGTAGTGAGACTTCTGATGGATTAGCTGCGATACAAGCACAATTAAACAATCTTGGAAGAGAGATCAAGAAAGTGAATAAAAAAGTTTATGTTGCTCAGGTTGGATGTGAGCAATGCAAAGGACCCCCATTACACCAAGGATTACCCACAAAAAGAAGAAGGGAATACCCTAGAAGAAGCTTACTATACGCAATTTGGTGGACCTTTTCAAGGTGGTGGATATAGAGCAACTGCTCTAGGGTACTATCAAAGGAACAACGCTAATCCTTCATTATAAGAACGAAGGCAATCTATAGAAGATACCCTGAGAAAATTCATGAGTGAATCAGCAAAAAGACACGAAGAAAACTCTAACTTAATCAAAGAAATCTGAGCTTCGACAGATGCTGCAATAAGGAACCAAGGAGCATCGATCAAAACTTTAGAAATACAAATCGGGCAAATGAGCAAGGTAATACAGGAGAGAGGATTTGGAAGCCTACCAAGCTTAACTGAAACAAACCCGAGAGACCAAGTTAAGTTGATTTCAACGACTATTGAAGCTGATTCAAACTCAATACACCGTATTGGATCAAACCAATACGCCGTATCTACTGGACAAAACAGTACATTGTTATACAAGTCGAGACAAACGACAGTTCCTTTTCCAAGTCGTTTGGATAATCATTACTGTGATGAAGAGGGGAATTATGGACCAAAATTCAAGGAAGCTTATGGAGCTTCACCTATCAACAACGCCATAACCCAAAAGGAGAAAGACCCAGGAAGTTTCACTTTACCTTGCTTTATTAATGATTTCTGTTTTGACAACGCCCTTGTTGACTTAGGAGCTAGCATTAGTGTTATGCCTTTCTCGACCTACCTTAACTTAGGATTAGGCGAATTAGCTCACACTAGGTTGACAGTGGAATTGGCAGATAGGACTGTGAAATATCCAAAAGGAATAGCTGAAAACGTACTAGTAGGAATTGGTAAATTTACTTTCCCAATAGACTTTATAATTCTTGATATGCCCGAGGATGTCAAAGTACCCTTGATCCTCGGAAGACCATTTTTGTCTACCGCCCGTGCTAAGATTGATGTTTACAAAAGAAAGATTACTTTGAGGGTTGGGGAAGAAAAGATTATTTTCAAAAGTGTTAAACCTGCTAGTAGTATAATTAAGAGGGTCTATATGCTAAGTTTGAGAGAAAGAATGGAGCTTGATTTAGAAGCTAGGCTTATGGGAGAGACTTTGGTGTTAAATAGATCATTAGACCCTTTCTCGGAAGATTACATTGAATTAAATGATCTAAATGAACCATTTGAGCTTAGAAGAAATCAAGGAGATGATTTAATGCCCACCATTGAGGAAGGTGAGGTAATTGAGGAATTTAGAACTAGGGATGAAGATCTTGATACTGGAATTGATGATTACCCTAGTTATTGTGATGATGATAAGAAGATCCATATAGATTGTGCTCACAACTTAAAGTTTTCATGCATGATAGGATTTGAATTTACTCACGCTAATTTTTTCCCATTATTGTATGTCAACATGATGTCAAGAAAATTTCATAATTCAATAATGAAAAATAAGATGGTGTACAAAGGGAATAATGTTGTAGGAGCCTTAATGAATGTGCCTATCTTTGTTGGAACTTTTTATGTTATAACTGACTTTGCAGTTTTGGTGGATATGGATGCTTATCGTGATAATGAAATGGGTGATATTATTTTTGACAAACCATTCTTAAGAGAAGTTGGGATTAAAACAAAAAAGTTTGAAGGGATTATTACCCTTTACAATTGTGATAATGAAGTAACTTACCAAATGGTGCGATCACATCCAAAGTTTGAACACCACACTAATGAACAATGCAACAAGATACCACCGTTATTGAAGGTAAGTAAGAAAGATAAGATAAACGGAATCTCGCATGGATACCAAAAGATTAAGGGGTTCTACAAAGAAGTTTTGAATATAGGACCCGACTTTATCCGAGTTCCGTCAATGGAAGAATGGCTCACACGCGGGCACATTAGCGTGCATGAATTGGAATAAAAAGAGAAGCTGAAGAAAAGTCTAACTTAAAGACTTCACTGTAAACAAAAGTGCTTCCCGGGAGACAACCCGAAATGTTATTTAATTTTGTTATCGAGTCTGTCTTCCCAGACTTCAATACGGCGTATCCGCCCCATACCATACGGCGTATTGAATGTCTGGACGTTATCAGTCTTTATTTTTCATGCACTTTAAAAACATTATTGTCAGTTCTGCGAATACGCCATATTCATCTATTTGATACGCCGTATCCACAGTTTGACCCGTATTTAGTTTGTTTTAGTTTAATTTAAATTAACCGTAGATACCAAGATAAGAATGCACCTGTTTTTCCTATATTTTACACAGGACCTCGTGAAGGAAATATCGATGAATATTGGTGGAGAATTTACAAATCTAGAAATTTTGAAGTGTTGGAGTCTTGAAACCTCAAGACGGCTGTTCAACACACGATCTTGCTCATAAACGCAAATTGGAGAATCTACCGAGCAAATATCAGGGGAGTTTCTCATTCTAATTCTTTTTAAATTCCCGTATTTAATGTTTTACATATACAACGAGGACGTTGTATAATTCAAGTGGGGGGATGGAATTAGAATGTTTACTTGTCCTAAATTTTCACAATAAAAGGCTTAAATTATGCTCAAATTTAAAAAATTTCAAGCATACTTTTGTGAAATTACATGTTACATAACCCGCACACAATAACCCTTGATAGATATTGTGAGGATTTAACCTTTCCGTTTCCAAATGTTTACCCAAATTCCACAAAATATGAGTGTGCCGGTGATGTTGTAGACTTTAGAACTTGGCTTGGTATATCTATTCGAGACCACAATAATGAGTATTATGGATTTAATTGGAGTAACTTGTTTAAATTGGTAAATCTTAGGATTACAACCAAATCGCCTATACATGTTGTTTATTAACTAACTACACCGGTTAGTTAACCTCCCCCCCCCCCCCCCCCCCCCCCCCCCCCCCCCCCCCCCCCCCCCCCCCCCCCCCCCCCCCCCCCCCCCCCCCCCCCCCCCCCCCCGCCCCCCCCCCCCCCCCCAATAATGAATTATAATATGGATTTAAAGATGTAACTTGTTTAAATTATAAATCTTAGATACAACCAAATCGCCTATACATGTGTTTATTAACTAACTACACCGTTAGTTAACCTCCAGTTTAAACCCTTCCACTCTCATCTTTAGAGTGATGATCCACTAGAACAACCAAATAGCCAACCTTTAGCAATTTACACAATTATTTATTTCGTTACACCCTTATCACCTTTACCTACCCTGTTAGATTACAGTGTGCTAGTTTTCTTAAAGTGTAAAGTCTGTATTTCCCGAGTCTTGTGTCATTTTCTATCTTTGGTGCGGTTGGAAATTTGCACATTGCAAAGGGGAATGTATACTAGTAGTCAAAGCTCATGTGATTTTACTACATTTACAATTAATGGTGAATCCGAAGAACGAAGAAATTACCAAAGAATTATCCGGAATATTATATCGTGAAGAATGGTGAAACACACCGAGATGTTGAATGTTGGTATTGTGTAAAAAAAATAAAAAAACATGAAAAAAAATAAAGTTGAAGATAATCGATTCACGAAAGAGCATTATCGAAGGAATATACGAAGATCGATTAATATCGTTGATACGTTTGACAAACATGTAACGATGTAGAGTATTTGTACAAAGTGAAAGATTATCGCCAATTACCTTGTAAGTATGTATAGTTTTCGGGATGATTGAGGAGTTGACCGTTATGGGAACGCCAACTTAGGTTGTTGTTTTTGATCTATGATCAAGACATTGTAAATAGTTGTGTCTTTGTCATAATAACGGTCGGGAAAATAAGTGTCTAGCAACTTGTACTTTAAGCCTTAATCTATTTGTTTCTTGATTTTTATTTAACAACAATTTACTTCCATATCACCTAATGATTAACCTCTGGTTTTACGAGAATGAGGATCCACACGAACATGCATGTCTATTCTGGCATTCCGGCCATGTATGCATGTTGGTATGTGCTTAAATACACATACCTTTTACCTAATTAAACGAGCTAAAAAGACCAATAATGACCAAAAATACATAAAAAATGCATTGTATATTTGTATTTCGTGAATTGTGTCTTGCAGGTACGTATATTCATTAAAAAGGACAAAAAACAAAGGCAAATCGGACAAAACCGAGCACGAGAATGAAAAGAGTGCGAAAAACCAAAGCCAAAGGCGTATCCATCTTCTATGGACCAACCTGGCACCATACAATGGCCTAGCCAGCCATTATCTAATTAAATGATAAAGATATAAGCCTAAAATCCTTTAGCCCTTTTAACAAGTCCAAATCCATTAGTCAAAGCCCGAAACTAATAAAAAGCCCAACTCCGCCTAAAGTCAAACCTTATAACTCCTTGTCAAAATTACTATACATCGTTCTCTCCTTTCCCTCCCATTTCACCCTACACACATTTACACCAGGTAAATCCCCATTTTCCCGCACGCTCTAATGTTTCTAGAAGATCCTCCTGACACCTCTAACACCCAATTTAGCCACGCTGGTAATCCCCAGCATTTCTATCGGTGGATGGGACGTGACACTTAATCCAAGGCCTAAGGATGATTTGATATTGAAGCGGTTTGGAATCAATGGTTGATATTAGAAGTTGTGGACGCTCCTAAAGCTCTAGATCCTTCTTCTTCAGGCTATAAATATTGATCCTCAACACACAGATGAAAATCTAGCTTTACTTTGAGTCTTAGTAGCTTAAATTTGTAAACTTTTAGCTTATTGTTTCTTTTAATGTATTTCTTCTTTTAAAAGCTTGTAAACGTTTCAATATTAATAAAAGTATCATTTTCATTTACATTGTGCCTTTAAATTCTGTTTTCACCTTAATAAATCTTGTTAAACATGTGTTTGGATTCAACTTAATAAGCTCTAATAAGCTCTTTTAACTAGAAGCTATTGCTTATTCACTTAAGCTTTGCTAAAAGCTTAGCTGAATAAGTCATTTCACTCAAAATTACCTCACAAATTACCTCAGCTTATTTTGGATGATAAGCCAAACCTGAATGGGCTTATGGATAATACCAGCTTGTTTTTAACAAGCTGGAGCTTGTAGATAAGCTCTTTTGAGCATTTATGATCCTTGTTTGAGCTAGGATCAAGGTACTTTTTCTTTTTCTCTTTTCTAGCTTAATATATGTTCAGCTTATTATAATTGCTTCTTTCTGCTTATTAGTGCTTAATATTGTTTATTATAGTTTGTTATTGCTTATTGATGCTTACTTATTGATTAGATCTCATTTGTTTATGTTATGATATAAATCTGCCAAAATTTACAAAAATATGCTTATTATTGTAGCTTATAGTTAAGTGCTTATTAGTAGTTAAAATTAGCTTAAAAGTTCTTAATATATTTAGATCTTAATCTGGTTTAAGTTTTATTGCTTATATCAAACTATTTTTAAGCTTAAAATGTTTTTCATAAAACTTAAGGGTGTTTGGCACTAGCAGTACTAACCATGTGTTAGTACTATTGGTTTGTCTTTGGCCTTTAAGTCACTTTTGATAAGCTAAGAATAAGCATATAAGTCAGTTTTTAAGGTTTAAAACTATAGATTAAGGTTTGATCTATCATTGTTTTGAAACTGTGGTGTTTTTTATCATTGGTACTGCTAGAATCATTTGATCTTCATAAGTAGTAAAATATTATTGTTAAATGGTGTAATTAGGTTCATTATGTAGTAAGAGAGTTTAGTCTAAGCCTGCATTTGTCAATTGAAGTTTTGTCACAATCTGCCCTATTTTCTTAAGTGTTCTAGCTTTGGTTTTATAAGTAAGTTTTAACTAGTAAATTTAGATAAGCTATAGGTTGTTTTAGGTTCTAGTTTTCTAAGCATAAGCTCTTTAGGTATTAAAGCTAATATGTTTAAGCTTATTTTGATATTTAGTCATCTTTTACTAGCTTATTAATAGGGCTGCAATTAGACATTCAAAAACTTGAAAAATTTAAAAACATAAAAATCTGCTTAGATAGCCTTTTTCATTTGCAATTTTATAGCTCATTAGTGATCTCTAGTGCTTAATTTTTGCTTATTCTGGTAGCTTATAGGTCAATCTTAATCTGTTTTTGCTATTTGGTTTTTTATAAGTGCTTAATGGTCTTTAAAACTTAGCTTAAAATTGGTCATTTGTCCTTAGAAACTGCCTTTTTATGTTTGTTGTCCTTTTAGCTTTTTAAGTGCTTTCTAGCTCATTTTATTAGCTTATTTATAGACATTTGTGCTTATTAGATCTAAGTCTCAATGTGTTTCAGCTTATTTTTGTTTCTAATTGCTTTTTGAAGTCCTTAAGTCCAAATAGTTTTAGCTAGTATTGTCAAAGTTTAAAAACCAAAACTGTCAGCTTTAGAAAGCTTTTTCTAGCTTATTTTTTAGTTTTGTTAAAAAAGTGTCTTTATTAAAAGTGCTAATTTTTACTTATTGCTTAGCTTTTTCAAATAGAAAATAAAAAAATGTTTTCATCAAAAAAGAAGTCACA
>BQNB010024193.1:35190-54045 GCA_026074375.1 Tanacetum coccineum
AACGAATAAAGAACAATCGATATAAAGACAAATCAAAACATTATATTATCATAAACATGGCTAATACCTAAAGGTATTAGCCGATAGTCATTGTAACAATACACGAAATCATAGATGAACGATTAAACATAATGCTAACTGAACGCGTATAGTGGAGTGTAGAGATTACAAAATTTTTCCCATCGATTATACCATTTTATAGGACCTTTACGGCTTTATAGATCTTCTAACAATCAGACTTGGTGGTAAAAAGCATATCTAAAATCGTATTTAGGTTTTCGTATTTATAGACTCTGAAAATCGGTCGATACGGCGTATTGGCTCTTTGGGTACGGAGAATTGGCTGAAAATGTGCTTCTCATGGTTTTTGACCAAAGTATCATATACGACGCATATACTGATGTGGATACGGTGTATTCTTCAAACTCAGGCAATGGTCTTTTGATACGTCGTATAGGTCTAGAATAATACGGCGTATTTGCTGTCAGATCAGTAGACTTTCTTGAACTCTTCATTTATGCTCCAAAATACGTGCCTTTTAGCTAATCTTCACCAAGTACTCCATAATTACTGCAATTCTCAAATACAAACGATTAAGTAACAATTCTTTGCAATAATTATACAAAATGAGTTATTTACATGTGATAAATGATGCTATAAAATAGACGTTATTTGATGTCATCAAATATCCCCCCACTTGAATCCTACTTGTCCTCAAGTAGCCTTTAGAAGTTTATAAAAATGTATCCCTAAGGATATTTTCCGTTAAAGCATTTATTTGATCTATTACAAGTACACAACCAAACACCTCACGAAATAGGAAGATGAAAACACTCTTAAATCACTCAACTAATCTATGTCGTAACATGTAACTAATTCGCTCAATTGCTCGGTCGTGATGAGTATTCTATCATAAGCTTGGCAAGGATACACATCTCCACCACTAAAGCTAAGGAGTGACAAGTCTACAAAGGTAAATTGGGTTAAGGTTTAAAGGGTTGATCATTCTTTCTAGTCTCTATCGATATCAATATTCCATAAAAGGTGACAAAATAACATATACACATCTATTACGATGGAATAGACATATTTGATTGCTCGATCCTTAACTCGAATAAGCTAAAGAATAAGATTAGTAATCTTCACCAATAGTCGTAAACCAACAAGGGCGACGAAATCATATATACACATCTATAACGATGGAATAGTCATACATGATTGCTCACTCCCTCATTCGAGTAAAACCAAAGGTTAGGATGAAGAACAATAAAGGGTATGAAATCTTCTAATCCTTCCACCAAAAGTAATATACCAACAAGGTGGACAAAATCACACATACACATCCATAACGATGGAATAGATACATGCAATTTCTCACATCCTCATTCGAGTAAGACCCAAGGTTAGGGATTAGGAAAGGGATAATAATTGTTGTTAAATAAAAAGAACAAAATAAATAAATTAAGTCCAAACTAATAAGGTACAGTGTTGCTAGTAGCTTCCCCGAACATCCCTTGAAGAAGACACAAAATCAAAGATAAATGCCTTGATCAATAGATTAATCAAACAACCTTAGTCGACGTTCTAATAACGACCAACTCCCAAACATCCATAATATACATACTTTACAACAATAGTGGTGATATCGGCCACTTTATACAAGATGATACATTGTTGGTTTATTTCGACCAACATACAACAATACTCTACAGAATCATTTTTTTTTTTGTATTTTTCACTTTTTTGATTTTTTAAACACTAAACACTACAAATTTTGATGTATTTTCATCATCTTACGATCTCAATAAATCCGGATAATTGATCCATAATCCTCCATACTTCGGATATATAAAAATATAATTGTGAAAGTAGTAAAACACACTAAAAGATTAAGACTAAAAATATACATTACTTTCACATTCCCATTGCATTGTGCAATTTTCCCGACCTAACCGTAGATAGAAAATTCACACACGTACCCAATTGCATTGTGCAATTTTTCCGATCTAACCGTAGATAGAATATTTTGCACTGCGACACATGAAATACAATACTTTACACAAAAGCAACTAGCAACCGATTAAGGACTTAATCTAATAGGGTAGGCTAAGGTATAAAGGTGTAACGAAACAAATATTTGGTGCAGGAAAAGAATGGAATGGCTCAGCAGGTTTTTCTAGGGGTATCTTACTCTAAAAATGAGAGTAAACAAAAGGGTTTATACGGGGTTAACTAACCAGTGTAGTTAGTTAATATCACAACATGTATAGGCTTTTTGGGTGTAATCCTATAAATTTACCAGTTTAGAAAATGTCACTCCATCTATAAAAAATAGTGCTTATTATTGTGGTCTCGAGTAGATATACCAAGCCAAGTTCTAAAGTTTACAACATCACCGACACACTTATAATTTTGTGGAATTTAGGTAAACATTTGGAAATTGATAAGGCTAAATTCTCACAATATCTAACAAGGGTTATGTGTGCGGGTTATGTAACTAATAATTTCACAAAAATATGCTTAAAATTTTGTAAAATTAGGCATAATTTAAGCATTTTATTGTGAAAATATAGACAAGTAAGCGTTTAATTCTCCTCCCCCCACTTGAAATATACAACGACCTCGTTGTACAAATATGACATTAAGGAACGGAAATTAAAAGAATTAGAACGAGAAACTCTCCTGGGATTTGCTCGGCATGATCCTCCATGTTGTGTTTATGAGCAAGATCATGTGTTGTAAATGCGGGTCTGTATACCAGCATGACTACAACACATAAAATTCTAGAATATATATACTCCACCAAAGTCGTCATTTTCATTCAGTAAGGTCCTATATAGAATATAAGAAAAACCAATGCAATTCTATCTCCGATATTCGACGGTTAGAAAAAACAAAAAATGAAAAACTATACAGGAACTCAATACGCCGTATCCCGAAACTAGGATACACCGTATTGAGACCTGTAAAAAGTATCTAAGGTAATGGTCAGATTGTCAAATACGCCGTATCATATTCATGAATACGCCATATAGATAATCTGACAATAATGTTTAAATGCAGAAAATAAAAGATTGGATAACGTCCAGACAATCAATACGCCGTATGCATTGAGGTTGGATACGCCGTATCGAATGTCTGGGAAGACAGACTCAATAAAATTTTATAAAAAATACATTCCGGGTTGTCTCCCGACAAGCACTTTTGTTTACAACAAAGTCTTTAAGTTAGACTTGTCTTTAGCTCTCCATTTGGTGCGTTTCACGAGCCACCCTTGATCCTTCTTGCAAAAAATTTCATAGTAGACGCTAGACACAATTCCTTCGGTTCTTTTCTAGGCATCGTACTCGCATGTGTTGATGGCAATGCATTCTTCAGTAGGACCTAACGAGTATCGTATAACTTTAAAATTTTCAGATTTGCACACCCCTTCATTGAGCGGTTCATCTTCTTCATTGAAAAGGTAGGATGCATTATTATAGACCGAGATATCGTCCGATTTATCGATGTCACAATCATGAGCCTTTGGTCTATGTTCATCAGGACCATTTTTAATCATACAAATGTTGTTCTCTTCTTGAAGATCCAAGTAAGGTTTGAAAAATGAGTCAGCATGGGAGTAGCTGCACGTGCCTGAGGTGCCTGTATAGGTGTTGGATCAGCCTGAACATCCTCCTCAGGAATCTCCTGATCAGCCTGAGCAGCTCCAGCCGCAGCAACCTGCTGCCTCTCTGGTCCAGATGCTACCCAAACCCAGGTATATTCTATTTCTCTCACTGATGCGCAGTCTAGCCTAACTATCATAGCCAATTCACTGTGAGGTCTTGTGTACTACCACAACCAACCCCCGAAGTCTCTCCTTAGTAACTAATCCAAAATGCTCAACAAGACGTGAAATAAACTGTCCACCAGACATCCTAGCCCCCTGCTTCCTCCCCTCAGCATACCTAAACAAATATTGGGCTAACAAGTAGGGGACGTTTACCGCCGTCCCCTCATCCATACTCCTTACATAGAAAAGGTTAGTAGTAATCACCTTTTCAGGTATCTGACCTCTACCAGAAATGTTGAATGCAATCAATCGGTGGCACGGTCTCCTCAATGGGTACCTGATAGAAGTATAGAAGTATAGGAGGGGACTGGGCCCAAGAAATCACCATCGAAAGCAATCCTGGACCAGTATTCACGCAAATCAGCCTTAGAGGTTATCTCTCTCAAACTGCCGGTCCAGTAAGCTCTAAACCCATCGGTCTCCATCTCCTCAACCGTTGTAAACCCATAGCTATAATAAACTGCCTCCAACTTATTTGGCGTCTAAGCCTACCCAGCTGGAAACAAAGAGTGTCCAGCATATCTATAGTACATAAGCCGTATCACTACATCCTACAATGTGCTGAAAAATCTCCAACCATCAACTCCATGAAACCAACGGCCTCGTAATCTCAAAAATCCCGTCTCCATGCATCATTAGTCCCAAAATAGAAACCTCGCCCCTCAGCATCAGTATTACCATCCATTAATCGATCCAGTCAATGCTTGTATCATCTCTCGGTCAATCCATCAAAAATCTAAGACCTGAATCATATTACATGTCTACCAAACTATTCCTACACCAATACTATCTCTAATCGTGAATAATAGCATCAGTGTACTCATGACCCTCGTATCTGAGCCATGGATGTCTCTGATCTCTGGCATGTAGTGGTGCCATATCTATAAAACATAAACGTAGTTAGTATACAAGAATAAAGATTTTAAATTTAATGACTGAATGTATGGGAAAGTTCAATACGCCGTATAGAGGTTTATAGAATACCCCGTATCCAGAAGATACTCAATACGGAGTATTGATGTTTTTAAGTTCAATACTCCGTCCCTGTATAGGAAAATCTATAACGACGTATAATGGATACGAGTATTTAGGTTGAGTACGGGCAAGTCAAAAGAGGTCACAATAAGCGTTTTATACAATAATTGAACATACGCCGTTATGGGGTCTCGGTCTCAACGTGTTTAGGGTTTCAAAAGTCCAATACGCCGTACTCAAATACTGAATACGTCGTATTGATTTTCACAAATTTGGGTAAAAAGATGTTTAATACGCCACATCCATGTGACTGGATACGCCGTATTGATTCAGCAGTTAAAATTAAAATGGGTTTCCTTATTCTACCCGTTTGACCAATTCCCTTTCATACCTCCAAAACATTCAATACTCACATCCTATCCTTCTAAGGGGTGCATTATAAAGGTTAAAGCAAAACGCAAGAATCTTAAACCCTAACCCTAAATTAAATCGAAAGAAAGAAATGAAAAAGAGAGAAAAGGGTTTTTACCTTATGGTCGGAAAAAGAGAGGTGAAAGAATTGAAAAAAGAAGTGATCTCCCAAACTTCGTAAAAACGCAGTGAAAAATATTTTTGAATTGGGTGTAAAAGTGAGAGTGAAAACTAATCCGGCGTATCAGTTGGGTTTTTATACCCAAACTCGATACGTCGTATTGGGTTTTATCCAATACGTAATATTGGAAGAAAATGTTGACTTAGTCAACTTTGGTTAAAATCATTGATACGGTGTATAGAATTAAAGTCAATACGCCGTATCCAGCTTAGGAGACCTTTTTCTTGAATTAACAAAGTAAAGAAAGCATACATTGGCCTCCGCAATTTCTTCGTGTAAACACCATCCTTATAAAACCGCTTTGGGTCGAAAGGAATGCCAAATGACACATATAAATTCTTAATTATAAAAATTAATAACATCCCTTCGTAAAAATGCTTTCAAATCATGACTTTGATCATTATGAAGTAATCTTCCTTATTGAAAGATTCACGATGTATGTCATGATTCGTTTCAAAATCCTCATCGAACTCATGGGATTAGATATCAACATTGATACTAATACCACTATCTGATTGTTCAACAACATCATTTGAAGATATATTGACTTCATCATTATCATTTTTCGAATCCGTTTTCAAATTGTTGACATGAATTAATTTACAAGAAAACAAATTTTTGTCATATATGAAAGTGTAATCTTCGTTGTCAGATTCGTCAAATGATATTCTAAAGTCAATTTCATTGTCGTCAAGAAGACTTACAGTAGGTTCGGAAGAGATCTTGTGGTCAGTTGCCAACGCATCATCAAAGACAATAGCTGGGAAATTTGTTTTAAAATCTTTGAAGTACCCAATATTTTCATGATACCTGGCCTTTTCGTATGTAGCAGTTTCCCAATGAAACATTTGACCACGCCTATGAGCTTTTTTAGCTTTAAGCTCTATGTATTCTTCTATGGTGTGATTTGCATCACCCATTTCAACCTGACTAAAAAGAAAATAGAAAAAAACAAACACAAATGCAAACAAACAAGTAATAGCAAATTAAACTAATGAACACGAATTTTAAACTAATCAAAATTATGCTAAAACTAAAATACCAATAAAAACAGGAATTAAACAATTTAACTCCCCGGGAGCGGCGCCAAAAACTTGATGTGTCGTTGTGTGTAGGTATTATTTATTATCAAGTTTTACATTTATATTTTGCTGACTTTACCTAAAAACAACACTAACAGGCAGTGGACCCGATCAGTTGTAGCTTCGTTGGTAAGTAGGGTGTCGATCACTAAGAGAGTGTGTGTTAATTCCTAAGTCTACAGTATTTTAGTTATCTATGTTAGTTCTAATATAAGTTAATTCTATGTTAAACCTATGCTAAACCTAATTCTAATTGATAAGGTGGGTTTGTAGCTGAAGAGACTGGACCCGGGTTTGGTGTGGTAACTTTAAATCTATTTTATGTCAACGATAAACCACACGCAAGGCAATATAATAAGGAATATAGAAGAGGCGGATCAAGCCTATTTTAAGGAAACTCTATTAATCATGATTAATCCAATTAAAACACATGTTTGTTTATTAGTGCAATGATTGACTTATCTCGAGGAGCATATCATTCCTAGATTTAGGCGGTACTTCTTCCTAAAACCTAGACACGCTAATTATGTCACAATTAAACGCATTCGCATAAAGCAATCTTTTGTTGATTATAATCTATCTTAAGAAAGCAATAAGGTGATCTTATTAAACCCTAGCTCATCGAGACTTTACTAACTTATTGCTAATCGTCTCTTTATATACTAGTATTTAAACTGTCTGAGTCCTTACCAAGGGAATCAGAACGTCATTTGTTGATCCTAGGTCACCTGCTAGCCCAACTTGTTCACTAAACCAATGGTAAGGATAGGTCATTATTTGTGATCCTATGATTCTAGATATATAAATCGCAATATGGAGAGCTATCCCGACATCTAGTCTACTTGGTTGGCACGACTAGATATAGTTGATTGATAGGTCGCATACATATGCACATAAATGAGTATAAATTGATAAATATAAACAACAACCAACGAATAAGCATCCAATTGATATAAACAAACCAAACATTAAAATTTTAAAAACATGGCTAATACCTAAAGGTATTAGCCAATAACCATTGTATCAAATACAAACATAATAAACGAATTAACCAAGGTAACCTAACCGAGTTAAATGAATGATACTAAAAATTGAACGATTATTAGAGTATAGATGATTACAAGGTGTTTCGTATAGAATTAAGCAGGTTTCGATACCTTCTTTGCTCTTCTTGGCTTTTGAAAATTGACTTTTGTGGTTAGAGTTTCGAAAATATATTTAAGCATACCCTAAAATCGTATTTAGGGTTTTGTATTTATAGGTTCTGGAAAATCGTCGATACGCCATATTGGTTGAGGTCAATACGGCGTATTGGGGGTTTCTTCGAGTAGGGACCACGATTGTAATATTCCAGAATATTCTTCACTTGATCTTCAATATGGCATATAAACATTTTGGATACATCATATAAGGCTTCAAATCTTCGTGGTTTCTTGTGAAGTGCATGCACGGATACGCCGTATCTTCCTTGATGGATACGGCGTATAGGTTGTCAGAACAGAACTCTTCAGATTTCTTCGTTCAAGCTCCAAAATGCGTGCCTTTTTGCAAAACTTCACCAATCACTGCATAACTACTACATTTAACAAATAAAAGCAATTAAGTACCAATTCGTACAATAATTATACAAAATAGGCAATTTACATAGGATAAATGATGCTATAAAATAGACGTTATTTGATGTCATTACCACTGCATGCTACACTTAAAACAGATCCACTATTGTTAAAAGACATCTCAAAACTCCCTATGAAATTTTTCATGGGAGACTTCCAAACATCAATTTCCTTCATGTTTTTGGATGTCTAGTTTTCATCCACAATCACAAGGATCACTTAGGAAAGTTTGATGAAAAAGCTGATGATGGTTATTTCCTTGGATACTCACTTGTTTCCAAAGCCTTCAGGGTCTTCTATACAAGAAGAAAACAAACTGAAGAAACTTACCACATCACATTTTATGAAAGCACTAAAGCTATTGAATTTTCAAAACCTTCAGTTGATTATATCAACATTGTTGAATCAGAAAGATATCCACTTGATGAATATCTTCATCCATATAAACCTTTACAAAGGTATCAAGTTGATAGCAATGTTGTTCAGTAATAGAACCCTATGAGAAACCTGAACCAATTATTACTGAAGTTGATGCTTCCCTTGATCCAACTGATCAAGCTTATCAAAATGATCAAATGGATCAAGATGATCTAAATGATTAAAATGATCTTCCTGTTCAAGCTGATGAATGTGATAACCATGTTTTGAGCAGGTTAGTTAATCCGTTAGAATTGGCTAAGTGTTTGTGTGTGCTTATTTTGTGCTTTATGTGGTTTGTTTGTGTGTTTAGTAAACAACTTGAGATGCGTGTTCATCTCATTTTTTTTATTAGAATGAGTTGTTTAATGGAAAATTTCCATTTTTGATCACTTATAGTGATAATGGGAAATGAGTGGCATTTTGAGAGAGTTGTTTTGGTAAATGTGTGGATGTCTAAATGTTGGATTAAAATGAGAAGTGTGACATTTGAGAAGGAAATGAGTTTGATAGAATATAAGAGTTTTTGGAGGACTTTCTATTTATAGAAAGTGAGTTTGTGAAATAAAAGTATTTTTAGAAAGTTATTAATTTACGTTTATGTAAAAAGGTTTACTCAAATTAGCTTAGGTTTTTGTAGAAAATAAAGGTAATACAAGTAATTAGTTAATTAATAATAAAAAAATAAAAATAAAAATATATATATAAGAGGGCCATTCGGCCGGTTTTGGAAAAAAGAAAAGGAAAAGAAAAAAAATCCCTAAACCCCCCCTCCTTGTGAGAATCGGTCGACCCAAGAGAAAAAGAGGAGAAGAATAATTACGGTTTTGCTTTTTGTGAAGAAAACAAGTTCTAAGGTAAGTATTAATTAATCTTTATTAATTATTAATCATTAATTCATGTAACAATTATTAAGATGGATAATCAGGGTTTCATTAAATCTGTAAATTAATGATGTTTAATCATATTACAATGATTAGGGTCTAATTAGGATCATATGAGTGTATTCGTTAGGGTTTAGATCGCGTTAGAACTTGATTTAGATTAGGACAGAATTTAGGGCTGTGTTGTTCGGCTGTTATCTCGATGATGGTAATAGCTTTTGTCAAGTTTACGGTGTCTATGATATAGCTCAGAGAGTCTAGTTTCCAGAAAATCTGGCCTCGAAAGTTTTTAAGGTCGGAAAGTCATTCAAATGTTGGTTACGAGAAAAGTTGTCAAAGCAGTAAATTCGAATCAGATTTAGGTCAGATTAAGGTCAGATTACGAGGTGTAAAACCCCCACTTAAAATTTGAATTAGGATTAGCCAACCTACAGGAGTTTATTTCTATGTGTCTATTAAAAATCCCCTAAAGGAGAGCTTCTTATTTGGAGTCTAAGTATGGTTTTTAGGTCCAAATTTTTAGTGTGCGATCAGATCCGAAATTGAGTAGTTAAAAGTTTGATTTTATTTGGGGCACTTAAGTGTGGAAATAAATTAGTGGAAAAATTATGGGGATATTAAACTCATGATACTGAACCTGTGATTTTTGGTAAAATTTATAAAGGTCATTAGGGGTGATTTAGAAAATGGTAAATTGACATTAAAATTCTGCATTTTCGGGTAAATTGTTGAACATTGGAAAAGTGTGTAAACATGTTGGTTAAGGTTGGGCATGGTGTCGTGGTGACCCATGAGGGTAATTAAACACCTTAGATATCTATCATATGATTTATACATGGGCATAAGCATTTGTCTTGGTCGCCTGTAACACGTGTTTGTTTTGATTGTTTAGTTTCGTGCAAGGATTTGGAATTTGCTTAAGCATCAGGTGAGTTTCATAGCCCCTTTTTCTTATGTTTTCTTGGGGTGAAAATGATGCTATGAGTTTAAATGTTTTAGTTACTGTGATAATGTGTTTTAAATGAGGCATGGGCTATACGTGACTATTGTATGTTATGTGCTACTTGCTATTGTTGTGGATCGTGGGACACGTTCCGTTCCCTTGTTTGTGATGTTGAGCGTGACCGTCTCAACATGGTTTGGTGTGGTTGCATGTTAGCTTGTATGATAGTTCGTTTAATATCCTGCTATGCTATGTTTTATTTATCACAGTAATTGGTTTTAAAGGATTGTTATGTGTGTCTTAAACCTATGACTCTCACCAACTTTATGTTGACGTTTAAGCATCATTTTCAGGTGAGCACCATGGGAATAAGATAGAGAGAAGTGGCTAGAAAGAGACCGTAGGATGTCATGGAATTTATTGCTTTAGTTTCTTGAGTTTTGCCTTGTTTGGATTATGGATAATTGTTGCATGTCTTTGTATTGGCAAGAACTTTCGTTCCATCAATAAAGACACCTTTTGGATTTTGGTTAGTTTTATGGGTATTGTTATGACACTTTGTGTCTATGCTTTACTTATTTATTTCATATAGAATTCTCTGTATAGACGCCATTGTGTTGTGATGATATCCTTTCTCGTTACGCCTCGCGTTTTCGCCTTGGCGGGATGTGACACCCTAACCCTAACCGGCTTCTTCATCACAGTCGTTCTCCTCACTACCGTAATTTCTCAATTAACTAACACCATTTCTTCAGTTAATTTCTCTTATTTAGGTTATTCCCAATTCACGTCTTTTTTCTTTTAAATTTATATTTATTTGCTCTTCACTAACATTGGAGTTATTGATTCATCATTATTGTTATCTGGATTGCCAAACACCCTATCCATCACAAATACCAAAAAATTGGTCCTTTTTATCTAACATGTTTAACCGAGTCCACAAAACAAGTTACACATGTTATGCATTTCTGGCGGTGTGTGATACTCCGTATATAAGTGTATAACTGTACATGAAGAAAGGGGGTAAGACATTTGGGGGTATTTCAGTCATTTTGAGTCATGGTAAAGTGATATTCAATGATAAGTATAAAAAAAAGTTGACCTTTGTTTTGGTGGATATCCTAACTGGCATTCTGGCATTTGACTTTTATTATTTAGTATAAAAATTAAATAAAAATAAATATGTGAAATTATTTATTTTATACAAGTTATCATATTGATGATTTCGGAACAAAATTTGAAAGTTCGTTGGTGTAGAAAGTACAAAAAAAAGTAAGTTGGTCATTACGGTACAAATGAAAAAGTAAGTTGGTAATAAATGACCTTTACCCAAATTTAATCTACTTTTGTAACACCTCCACACCACTTGCTCTTCTTTTTATACGTGTTTAAAAAAATTTATGATATTGATTGCAGCGAGTTTTACTAATTCACTTCAAAATTGTTTACATCAGTTTTACCTATCATATTTTGATGATCACAAATTTCCTACCAACTTGTCAACTAATGGTGAAAACAAGCTGAGCGAGTCTGAGCCCGAGCTTAGGCCTGACAAAGCTCGAGCTCATTTCACTCCTTTTTTTTTGTTCATGTTCAGCTCATGACATATTTTACAACCTTAAGTTTTGCTTGTTTCTATGATAGGTATTATATAAGAAAGCTTGACTTTAACTCGAATTGTTAAAAGTTAAAACACATCTATGAGAAAAGATCTATAAAGAACAATGTCCAATTAAAGAACAAATCCTTCAATCTCATCTATTCATTTTATTTTCATCTAACAGCTTATATTAAATCCTATGTTTATTTAATTAAAAAACTCACTTTCATCCTATTTTTTAAAATTAACATATCTCTCAAACCGTTAATCGTTACGCAAATTTAATTATACCATCGCGAAGATAATTAAATTATCTTTCTATAGACGGGCACTTTTATATACTTTCGACGATTTTTTTTTAATTTTCGCCCATAAAAAATCACACGTGATTCGAAAAATCTCACGTGATTCGAAAAATCACATGTGATTCATTACTTGAAAAATCACACGTAAATTTGTAAATTCACATGCGATTTATGAAATCACACGTGATTTATTACTTTAAAAATCATAAGTGAATTTGTGAAATCACATGCGATTTATGAAATAGCACGTGATTTTTAAAAACAACAAATCACAAGTGATTTTACAAATCACGTGTAATTTTTCTTCGCGAAAATTTTGCCATGACATGGAATGAGTTTAAGGCACTACTTGTGGAAGAATTTTGCCCAAGCAATGAAATGGAGAAGTTGGAGAATGAGTTTTGGAATCATAAGATGGTGGGAGCTAATCATGCTGCCTACACTGATAGGTTTCATGAGTTGGCTAAGTTGGTTCCGCATTTGGTTACACCTGAGTCATCTCGTATCAAGAGGTACATAGCTGGGCTGGCTCCTGAGATTAGGGGAATGCTTCGAGCAACTCAACCAACTACCATTCAGAATGCAATACTGAGGGCTGGAATATTGACTGACGAGGCAGTCAGCTGTGGTACCTTGACTAAGGGTAATGATAAGAGGAAGGTAGTGGAGGAGTCTAGTAAGTCAGGTAGATCGTGGAAGGACAACAAGAAGGCAAAGGTGGGGACAGGGTTTGTGGCGACGGCCCCTCCTAGAAATGAATTCGCGAGCTCAAATCCTAAGTGTAGCAGGTGTAATACTCATCATCCAGCAAACGGGCCCTGCAATGTGTGTTTTAACTGTCAGAAACCGGGCCATTTTGCCAGAAATTGTTGGGCACCGATTAGACAAGTGGCTCCGGTGAATGCTGTTAGAATGGGTAACAATCCGAGAGTGTGCTATGAGTGTGGAAGCCCTGATCACTTTCGCAACACTTGTCCCAAGATGAATAGAGCACCTGGTCAAGCAGGGAATCAGTTGGCATTGGAGGCCAACCGTAACAACCGTAGCAATGGTAATCAAGTGAGAGGAAGAGCTTTCAATGTGAACGTGAATGCAATGGAGGCTGTTCAGGATCCTAACGTTGTGACGGGTACGTTCTCTTTGAACGATCACTTTGTTACAGTACTTTTTGATTCTGGAGCTGATTTTAGTTTCATATCTACTAAATTTGCGCCCTTGCTTAATGTGAAACCTAGTATTGCGAACCCTGGTTATGTGATAGAAGTAGCAGATGGTAAGAAAGTAGAAGTTGATAGCATTTTCCATGACTGCAAACTAGAACTAGGCAGTTCCCTGTTTAGTATAAATTTGATACTTTTAGGTCATGGAAGTTTTGATGTGATTGTGGGGATGGATTGGTTGTCCTAACATAAGGCTGTGATAGTATGTCACGAGAAGGTGGTAGAAATACCAGTGGAGGATGGTAGGACCCTTAGAGTTCATGGGGAACGAACTGTAGGAATCGCCAAAGCATTAAAGAGGGCGAAGAAGGATGAACCGAAGTTGGGTGATATATCTGTAGTACGCAATTTTGAAGATGTATTTCCGGAAGATTTGGCGGGGCTACCCCTAGAACAACAAGTTGAGTTTCACATAGATTTAGTTCCTGGAGCGACGCCGATTGCAAAGTCTCCATATCGTCTAGCACCCTCGAAGATGCAAGAATTGTCTGGGCAGCTTCAAGAGTTGCAAGACAAGGGTTTCATATGACCAAGTCATTCTCCGTGGGGAGCACCAGTGTTATTCGTCAAGAAGAAGGATGGCTCGCTTCGTATGTGTATTGATTATAGGGAATTGAACAAGTTGACGGTTAAGAATCGCTATCCTCTTCCAAGGATTGATGATTTATTTGACCAACTACAAGGATCACGTTATTTCTCTAAGATAGACCTTCGGTCAGGTTATCACTAACTACGCGTGCATAAAGACGACATTCCAAACATTGCGTTCCGAATGAGATACGGACATTTTGAGTTTACAGTTATGCCTTTTGGGCTAACCAATGCGCCTGCAGTTTTTATGGATTTGATGAATCGGGTTTGCAAACCATATTTAGATAAGTTTGTTATCGTGTTTATTGATGACATCTTGATCTACTCAGAGACGAAGGAGGACCACGAGGTTCATTTGGATTTGGTGCTAGAATTGTTGAGGAAGGAGAAGTTGTATGCCAAATTCTCCAAGGGTGAGTTCTGGTTGCAGGAGGTGCACTTTCTTGGTCACGTTGTCAACCAGAATGGTATACATATGGACCCAAGCAAAATAGAAGCAGTAAAGAATTGGAAGACCCATACGACACCTTCTAAGATTCGATCATTTTTAGGGTTAGCCGGTTACTACCGATGGTTTATTGCAAATTTCTCCAAGATTACTAAACCTCTTACCTCGTTAACTCAGAAGAATCAGAAGTATGTGTGGGGCATGGAGCAGGAAGAGGCTTTTCAAACCTTAAAGAACAATTTGTGTGATGCACCAATATTGACGCTACCTGATGGAGTTGAAGATTTTGTAGTTTATTGTGATGCATCGAACCAATGATTAGGTTGTGTACTCATGCAAAGGGGCAAAGTGATTGCTTATGCATCAAGACACAGCTAAAACTCCCATGAGAAAGACTATATGACTTGGCACATACTTAGGAATTAGGACGGTTTGTGTATTTGCTCTTAAGACTTAGAGGCATTATCTGTATGGTACAAAGAGTGTTATCTATACGGATCACAAAAGTCTTCAACACATTTTTGATCAGAAAGAGCTGAATATGCGTCAAAGGAGGTGGATCGAGTTGTTTAGTAACTACAAGTGTGAGATTCACTACCATCCTGGTAAGGCGAACGTTGTGGCTGATGCGTTAAGTAGGAAGAAACAGCTGAAACCAAGACGTGTAAGGGCAATGGCTATGACTATTCAGACTGGAATGAAAGAGAAGATTCAGGCAACACAAAGTGAGGCGTTTAAGCAGGAGAATATACTTGCAGAAAGCTTTCATGGTTTAGATCAACAGATAGAAAAGAAGGAGGGCGAGAGTTTGTATTTCATGGATCGTATATGGGTTCCATTAGTTGAAGGAGTAAGAACGGTGATCATGGATGAAGCCCACAAGTCTAAGTACTCTGTGCATCCGGGAGCGGATAAGATGTACCATGATCTTCGAGATATGTACTGGTGGCCGGAGAAATGAAAGAGAGGATCTTGCTACATATGTTAGTAAGTGTCTGGCGTGTTTCTAAAAGTAAAGGCAGAGCACCAAAGGCCTTCGGGATTATTGCAACAACCTAAAATACCAGAATGGAAGTAGGATAAGATCACTATGGATTTTATCACTAAGCTACCTAGGTCAAAGAATGGGCATGACACGATTAGGGTCATAGTTGATAGATTGACTAAGTCGGCTTATTTTCTGGCTATAAGAGAAGACTATAGTACGGAATGATTGGTAAAGATTTACATCGATGAAATAGTCGCACGACATGGAGTTCCTGTGTCGATTATTTTAGATCGAGATGGACGGTTTACATAGCGATGCTGGCAGACTGTACAAAAGGTTTTAGGGACGAGGTTGGATATGAGTACGACTTATCATCCCTAAACGGATGGTCAAAGTGAGCGTACGATTCAGACCTTGGAGGATATGCTTAGGGCATGTGTGATTGATTTTGGTGGTAGCTGGAATGTTCATCTACCATTGGCTGAGTTTTCCTACAATAATAGCTATCATTCGAGCATAAGGTGTGCTCCGTTCGAAGCTTTGTATGGGAGGAAATGTAGGTCGCCTGTTTTATGGGCTGAGATTGGAGAAAGTAGTTTGATTGGACCTGAATTGGTTCAAGAAATGATTGATAAAGTGGTGTTGAAAAACGAGAAGCTCAAAGCGGCAAGAGACCGTCAAAAGGGCTATGCTGATAATAGGCGCAAACCGTTAGAGTTTGAGGTAGGAGATCGGGTTATGCTAAAAGTGTCACCTTGGAAAGGTGTAATTCGCTTTGGGAAAAAGGGTAAATTAGCACCGAGGTATGTAGGGCCATTTAAGATTCACGAGAAACACATGAAAAATAACAAAACCACACCCCATCGAGAAATGTACTTATCTGTTGAGATTACCTTGAGGACTTTTGGTATGTGGAGTACTGGGGAGGGCGACGGATGGGAGTGGTAGGCTATGTGGTCAAACATAAAAGAAGTGTTTGGACGGATGCATTTGCATGTCCATTGAACAGATTAAGGTTGACAAAACTCTTTGTTTTGTTGAGGAACCTGTAGAGATAATGGACCGTAAAGTTAAGAGTTTAAAGCGTAGTAGGATTTTGCTTGTGAAAGTTCATTGGAATTCTAAGCGTGGTCATGAGTTTACTTGGGAGCGCGAGGATTATATGAAGTCTAAGTATCCTTAGTTGTTTGTTGACCAAGCTGATGAATCGGCTAGTTAAATCTCGGGACAAGATTTCCTAAAGGAGGGGATACTGTAACAACCGTGTTTTGAGCAGGTTAGTCAATCCGTTAGAATTGGCTAAGTGTTTGTGTGTGCTTATTTTGTGCTTAATGTGGTTTGTTTGTGGGTTTAGTAATCAATTTGAGATGCGTGTTCATCTCATTTTTTTATTAGAATGCGTTGTTTAATGGAAAATTTCCATTTTTGATCACTTATAGTGATAATGGGAAATGAGTGGCATTTTGAGAGAGTTGTTTTAGTAAATATGTGGATGTCTAAGTGTTGGATTAAAATGAGAAGTGTGACCTTTGAGAAGGAAATAAGTTTGATAGAATATAAGAGTTTTTGGAGGACTTTCTATTTATAGAAAGTGAGTTTGTAAAATGGAAAGTATTTTTAGAAAATTATTAATTTGCGTTTATGTAAAAAGGTTTACTCAAATTAGCTTAGGTTTTTGTAGAAAATTAAGGTAATAAAAGTAATTAGTTAATTAATAATAAATAAATAAAAATAAAAAAAATATAAGAGGGCCATTCGGCCGGTTTTGGAAAAAAGAAAAGGAAAAGAAAAAAAAAGAGTTGTAATTGGAAACAAATACTAATTAGGAATTAGTCTAGGTTTATTAATTGAGCTTATTAAAAACAAAATAAATCCCTAAACCCCCCACCCCCCCCCCCCCCCCCCTTGTGAGAATCGGTTGACTAAAGAGAAAAAGAGGAGACAAAAATTAGGGTTTTGCTTTTTGTAAAGAAAACAAGTTCTAAGGTAAGTATTAATTAATCTTTGTTAATTATTAATCGTTAATTCATGTAACAATTATTAAGATGGATAATTAGGGTTTTATTAAATCTGTCAATTAATGATGTTTAATCATATTATAATGATTAGGGTTTAATTAGGATCATATGGGTGTATTCGTTAGGGTTTAGATCGTATAGAACTTGAACTATTTAGGGTAAGCAGAATTTAGGGCTGTGTTCACGAGCGAATATCTCCATGATGGTAATAGTTTTTTTTGTGTTTCTGGACTCTAAACAGTATCTCATTTAATGTACTTTCCAGAGAATCCAGCCTCGAAAGTTTTTAAGGTCGAGAAGTCATTCAAATGTTGGTTACAAGAAAAGTTGTCAAAGCAGTAAATTCGGGTCAGATTTAGGTCAGATTACGAGGTGTAAAACCCCCACTTAAAATTCGAATTAGGATTAGCCAACCTACAGGAGTTTAGTTCTATGTGTCTATTACAAATACCTCAAAGGAGAGCTTCTGATTTGGAGTCTAAGTATGGTTTTTAGGTCGAAACGTTTTAGTGTTTGTTCAGATCCGAAACTGAGTAGTTAAAAGTTTGATTTTATTTGGGGCACTTAAGTGGGGAAATAAATTAGTGGAAAAATCAGAGAGATAATAAGCTCATGATATTGAACCTGTGATTTTTGGTAAAATTTATAAAGGTCAGTTGGTGTGGTTTAGAAAATAGTAAAGTGACACTAAAATTCTGTGTTTTTGGGTAAATTGTTAAACACTGAAAAAGTGTGTAAACGAATTGGTAAATATTGGGCATGGTGTCGGGGTGACCCATGAGGATAAATAAACACCTTAGACATCCATCATATGATTGTTACATGTGCTTAAGCTTTTGGCTTAGTAGCATGTAACACATGTTATTTTGTTGTTTAGCTGTGTGCGAGGATTTTGGGAATTGCTTTAGCATCCGGTGAGTTTCATAGCCCCTTTTTCTTATGTTTTCTTGGGGTGAAAATGATGCTATGAGTTTAAATGTTTTAGTTGATGTGATTATGTGTTATATGGTTATTGATTGTGATGTGATACGCTCTATGGCTTTGTGTTCAATTAGAGTTGTTTATGTGGTACGCTCCATGGCTTTGTGTTTAATTGGAGGCGTTTTGAGGTATGTGAGTTCGGTTGGAGAGTGGTGTTTACTACTTAATCAAATCCAACTGAATGGTTGAAATAATACCTACTAACTTTGTGTTCCGATCAGAGGGCAGTGAGCTACCCATGACCCTTTTGTGAGTGATGTGATGTATACGTGGACTGCAAGACACGTATGGTTGTTATGAATTGTTTTAGTAATCGCAGCAATTGTTTGAAAGGTTTTGTTATGTATCTTAAACCTATGACTC
>BQNB010024194.1:0-60078 GCA_026074375.1 Tanacetum coccineum
GCAGCCTTAAGTCTATCCTTAATCTGCGAGATCTACTCAATATTCTCTTGCACTAACTCAGGTCCTATCAACTGACCTTCCCCAACCTCAGCCCACATAATTGGCGAACGACACTTTCTACCATACAATGCCTCAAACGAAGCACATCTCACACTAGAATGGTAACTATTGTTATACGAAAACTCAACCAACAGAATATGAACATCCCAACTTCCTTCGAAGTCCAAGATGCACGCTCTAAGCATGTCTTCCAAAGTCTGAATAGTACGCTTACTCTGACCATCGGTCTGAGGGTGGTAAGTCATACTCATGTCTAAACGGGTTCCTAATGCCTCTTGCATTGACTGCCAAAACCTTGATGTGAAACGACTATCACGATCTGATAGGATCGAGATCAGCACACCATGTCTAGCAACTATCTTATTCAAATACAATCTAGCCAATCTATCCATCTTATAATCCTCACGCATAGGTAGAAAATGAGCAGACTTAGTCAATCGGTACACAATGACCCAGATTGTGTCATGCCCACTACTAGTCCTAGGCAACTTAGTCACAAAATCCATAGCTATTCCTTCCCATTTCCATACGGGAATCTCAGGTTGCTGGAGCAGGCCGGATGGCCTTTGATGCTCAGCCTTAATCTTCAAACAAGTCAAACACTTACTAACATATTCAGCTATGTCCTTCTTCATACCCGGCCACCAATACCTATCTCTAAGGTCATAATACATCTTATCAGCTCCTGGGTGTACAGATTACTTTGACTTATAGGGTTCATCCATTATCAGGGTTCCCACGTCACCCTTAAAGGCACCCATATTCGATCCAGGTAGTACAAAGTCCCATCACTTCTTTGTTCTAACATCTCATCCAAACCTTTCTGCAATCCTGCAGACTCATCCACAGCCTCTTTCTGAGCCGCCAGTATCCTATCTTTGATACTCGACTGAAGGGTCATATTCATAGCTTTAACTCTCTTGGGTTTTACTCTTTCCTTCCTACTTAGGGCACCAGCCACTACATTCGCCTTACCAGGATGGTAACCGATTCGTATCGTTTTAATTATAATATATATAGTATAAGTAAATAGGCAAATTACTCTTGGGGAAGAGTAATAAGCTAATCACAAATAAAATATATTTTCGGAAAGTATTGATGAGAAAATTAAATATCGTTCTCGAGTCGTTTTCCCAACGAAGCGTAAATATTGAGAATCTCATTTTGGTTCGTAATCGGGTGCCTGAATGTTCGATATTTTGGTTTTTGGTGTCTATGTCTAATAACGCAAAGGGGAAGCAAATAAAGGCACGCTAATCTAGGCAATTTAAAATTCTAAAAACATTTAAAACAATTAATAACTAAAATTAACTAATTAGATATAAACTGATTAACTAAAAATGACAAAATAAAACTCTTAAAACTCAAAGATGCAAATTTCTTAAACTAAAATGCATAAAACTAATATTTAATAGCAGAAATTATTTATATATATATATATATTTTTTAAACTAATTAAAATAATTTTTATAACTAACCGAGACTAAAAATTAAACTAAAAATATTAAACTTAATCCTAAAATTTTAAGAAAATTTCTAAAAATACTAGATCTTATTTCTGAGGTTTACAAAGAAAAACGGATCAATAAGCTACTACCAATAAGCTGTGAAAATTCAATAAGCTAAATAAGCTCAGAACTAAACAAGTATAAGGAATTAAGGAAACCAACATATGACTGAAAAAGACCCAAGGGCAGATGGTTAAGTCGTGTGTGTGTTGAGGGGGAGGTCACAGGTTCGAGTGCAGTGACTGTCCTTTTTTATAAAACATTTTTTTATTTTTCTTTTTGAAAAAGCTCAAGTTTAAGCAAGAATAAGCAACTTTAATAAAGGACTTAAGGCCATAACTTATTTATAAGCTAGAAAAAGATTAATCAAAAGTGACAGTTTACTACTACTTGTTTTTAGACTTTTTGAGTTGAATGACTACTTGCAGCTTAAGATTTAAGGCTCAAAAACTATTTTAACAAACTGAAAAACTAGAAACAGATTGAAAACAGATTACAATAAGCTGAATACAACCAAAATTAGTTAAAGTTCAGCTAGATTCTAACCACAATTAATCTGCAATATGAGACTTTTAAAAACTAACAATACTTGACTGATTTTGATCTAAAATGTTTTAAATGCTTTCCCAACAACTACTAACTCAAAACAGATGTATAATGATGCTAGTGAACCAATTTTTAGCACAAGAACCCACACTCACGTGGATTTTCAGGAACTTCATCCAAATAAGGAGGTGTTCTTGAAAAAAACTTTTGGGACTTAGCAGACTTGAATATGACAAATAAACTACAAACTTAACAATACATTTTATCAGCTTATGACAAAACATGGATTTAACTTAATTAAAGCTTCTGAAAACCAATTTTGCTCACTAAGACAGATTGGACACAATTTTACATGTTAAAGTGCTTAACCCAAACACTCCCTTTAACACTTCCTAGAATCTATATTTTACGCTAAATCAGGTCCTTAATAATCCTCAAATTAGCAAATAGTATTAAGTACTAGAGTAATGAAAAACAAAACAAGCAAGTGAATTTACTAATAAGCACATCTATTATCTAGAAACAAATAAGCCTTTACTTATAAAAAACTAAACATAACACCTTAAGCTATAAGACAGATTAACCTAAGCTATAAACAAGATTCAACAAACATAATAAGTAACTTTTAGACAGAATAAGCACATTTCAACAATAATAAGCACAGAATAAGCAGTTTGATAAGCTACAAAAGAAATTAAGCTAAAAAGTAAAAGTGGAACATACCTTGTACTTTGCTCAAAACAAGGACTTAAAACTGCTCTAAGAGCTCAATCTACAAGCTCCAGCTTATTAAATAAGCTGGTAAAGATCTATAAGCCCTTCCCTGACTGGCTTATCTTCCTTAATGAGCTTAAACTGACTTTTTGAGGTGATTTAAGTAACACAGCTTATTCAATTAAGCTATAAGAAAGCTTAATTGAATAAGCACTAGCTTATAAGGTAATGAGAGCTTATTGAGCTTATTAAGTAACATCCAAACACATTTTAAAAGAAATTAGCATAAAAGTAAAACATAAATTCAACACACAATTCAAAGGAAACAGAGCTTTTATTAATTATAAAGAGTTTACAAGCTTTTTAAAACGGAAATACATTAAGAAAAATAAAATAAGCACTAAATTTAAGCTAAAAACTACTAGATATCCCTTCTGTGTGAATTCTCCATCTATTTATAGCTGATGAGAGAACGCTCTAGAAGAAGAGGAGCGTCCCCAAGCTCTAATCATGACCCTTGATTGATAACCAACCCTCAATCTGTCCTTTTTTGCACCCTTAGATCACTTCCACGTCCTTTCAGCCAATGGGAAACCTTGGGATCACCAGCGTGTCAGGAAGTGATGTCAGAGATGTGCCACATAGATCTTCTGGAAGAGAGGGGGTGTGTGGAGAGTGGATTAAACCATATTACTCGTACCAGTTGTAAAAAAACAGGGAAGATAGTGAATAGTAATTTTGACCAAGCGTTTTAGTTAGGTTGACTTGGATCCATTATTGGGCTTGGGTTTATTCATGGGCTGGACCGGTTTTGATTGATTTTAGGCTTATATAAAAACTAAATGGACTAAACAATACTTAACCCGGCCCAATAAATAGATCCGAATTGGCCCATAGAGATAATTACATCCTCGGCTTCGTTTTCTCACGCTCTTCCAGTCCCGTGCTCGGTTTTGTCCTTTTTGCTTCATTGTTATCCATTTTTGATATATCCGTTACATGCAAGACACAATTCACAATACAAATGTATACAATACATTTTTATGTCGTTTTCGTTCATTATTGGTCTTTTTAGCTTAATATTAAGAAATAAATGATATGTGTTTAAGCACATATCAGTAGCGAATCTCACAGTCATAATCACTAAACAACTCTATCCAGCGACCTTGTCGCATATTCAACTCTTTCTGACTAAAGATATGCTGAAGACTCTTATGATCCGTATAAATGACACTCTTTGTCGCATACAGATAATGTCTCCAAATCTTAAGGGCAAACACAAATGCTCCCAATTCCAAATCATGGGTCGTATAATTCTTTTTATGAATTTTCAACTGCCTAGACGCATAGGCTATCACCTTACCTCTTTGCATCAACACACATCCTAATCCTAGGCCTGATGCATCATAATATACCACAAAATCTTTCGGTCCATCAGGGAGAGCTAGAACCGATGCATTACATAACTTATCCTTTAAAGTTTGAAATGCATTCTCCTGCTTCTCACCCAAATCAAAAGTTTTACACTTTTGAGTCAAGATAGTAAGAGACTTAGCTATATAATTATTGCAAGAATTTATACTTAATTGCTTAAAAGTGTTATTTGCAGTAATTACGGAGTGATTTGTGAAGACATGCTAAAAGGCGCATATTTTGGAGCTAACACGAAGATATTTGAAGATTGCATAATTCTGACCAATACGTCGTATCCACAAAAAGAGATACAGCGTATCAACGCCAACTCTTCATAAGAAAACGCGTATAAACAATTCCCAATACGGCGTATCACTCTTCTACAATACGCCGTATCCAGCTGGATAGACATTCAAAGATACGGAGATATTTATATTTTGGGAATGAATATTTTATTGATTATAAACTTTGCGCGCACTCCAAGGGAAACACCCCAATACGCCGTATTGGCCGGCGTATCCAGACTTTTTTAGACACTATAAATAGAAGACTCAAAAACGAGTTTTCAATGTGCAAAATCATATTCTTCATACCATACACATAAAAGATGATTTTTTGAAGAAAAGAAGAGCAACCAAAGGTCAACCATCGATCACGATCTCATAGAAGACACCGTGTAATTTCTATACTCTTGTAATCATTTAATTTTTGGTATCGTTCGGTAAAACATTTAGTTTACCTTGGTTAATTGATCACGCTTGTATCATTACAATGGTTATGGGCTAATACCCTAGGATATTAGCCATCTTAATGAAGATTTAATGTTTGGTTTGTTTTAAAATCAATTTCTTAATTTATCGTTGAAAGTTTAATTATGTTTATCACATGATCCTTGTCTACGTGTTTGAATATGCGACATATCATTCAACTGTTCTAGTTACACCTAACAAGTGAACTAGATACTGGGATAGCTCTCCATATTGTGCTTTATATTACTGGACCAATAGGATCACAAATAATGTTCTGTCTTTGTCTTTAAATTAAGAGCTTAGTTGGACCGGCAGGTGACCCGTAATGTTTCAACAAGTATGTTCTTAATTCATTGATAAAGATTTGAACAATGAACTACCAGTATATAAAATATCGTTAAACAGTAAGTGGGTTAAGTTTCTCCGAGGGGCTGGGTTTAAACATTTCCACATTGATTTAATCCCTAGATAGATTATAATTAAACTAAAACGATGCTTTATGCGGATGCGTTAATTGTGACATGATTCAATGTGCCTAGGTCTTAGGATGATGTCCCGCCTAAGTCTTAAGAATGATATGCCGCTTCGAGATAAGAAATCATTGCACTAAACAAATAAACCAACATTTAATCGAATTAATTGGCTAATAACATTTTCTGTCATTTGGCTTGTACCGCTCTTTTTATCTTCTGATTGTTTTCTTGCTGTTTATTGTGATTTGAATGAATTTGGTCACCATAAAACCTGTGCCAGTCTCTCAGGCTGAAAACCCCCCATCATCATTAGAAACATATATAGCATAGGTTTAACAAGTAATTAAAATTAACTTAATTAGAGTAATTAAAAATATAAGTTTAACGACCTCGCTCTTAGTGTTCGACACCCTACTTATCACGAAACTCCACCCGATCGGGTACACTGCCCGTTAAAGTGTTGCTTTAGGATAAGTCGGCTAAATATAAATTTAAAACTTGGTAATCAATAAATTGACCCTACACGACAGCACATCAAGTTTTTGGCGCCGTTGCCGGGGAGTGAAAAAGTTTAACCTTTAATTTTATTAGTATTTCTAACCATTAGTTTCAAATAATTTAATTAGTGTAATTTAATTCTGCTTGTATTTAATTTAATTGTGTGATTTAACTGTGTGTTTAAATTCCAGCATTATTTATTCAGTACTCTGCTTCGTAGTCTGTTTCCTTGCTTGTGATTTCCAGCATAGGTTTATCATGGATGATCCAAACATCACTATTGAAGAATACATCAGACTTCAAGAAGAAAAAGCTCAAGGTCGTGGTAAGACGTTTGATTGGAAGACTGCCACATATGGTAAGATGGAATATTATGAAAATGAGGACGATAGCTTCATGAATCTCGAAACTGAATAGCCAGCTATAGTCTTTGACGATACATCCGATGCAGCACTCTCATGTGAACCTACAGAAAGTCCTCTTGACAATAACGAAATTGTCTTTAAAATATCATTTGACGAATCCGACGATGAAGATTACATGGTAATTTTTGACGAAAATTCATTTTCTTGTAAAATAATTTCTGTTGATAATTTAAAAACGGATTCTGAAGATGAGAATGATGAAGTCAACATGCCATCATCGCTTTCACCAGAACCTACGTTTGGTTATATTGATGATTTAGACTTCTTTAAAGATTTTGAGAATGAATTCCCAGCCATCGCTTATAATGATCTAAAGTCTAAATCAGACCCACCGATTGAACCTTCTGTAAGTTCTCAACATTTTGATAAATTTGAAACATCATTGTCCGAGTATGATGAAAAGGAACAAAACGTTTTATACCTTAATGACTCATTTCCTCTAAACGTAATTGTTCCCAATAATCCAAAAACGATCAAGGACAATGATGACAATATCGATATAACACAACCTTCTAGAAATAATATAATAAACATTGATACTAACGGGTCAAATGAACCTCCAAAAACAAATCACGATAAAATCAATAAAGTTTTCAACGAGAATTTTTTTTATCATAACATTGGATGCTAATATCGTGAGTTGGAATTATCTTAACAACTGGATGCCATTAAATCTCATTAAAAATTTATATGTGCCATTTGGCATCCCGTTCGACCCTAATCGGTATTATAAGGATGTTGCTCACACAAGAATATTGCGGAGGCCAAAGTACGTTTTTCTTTACTCTGTTAAATCTTTGGAAAATTAGCCCCCACAAATGAATACGGCGTATCATGGCAACACCTATACGCCGTATCAACCATTCTTAACTTACTTTGACTAAGTCAAACGATAATGTCCAATACGGCGTATTGGACACTTCCCAATATGGCGTATCCAGCGTGGGTATAAAAACCCAGCTAATACGTCGGATTCCCTTTCACACACACCTTTCACTCTCATTTCAAACAAAAATTACCGCGCCCTTAATCTTAAAAATCAATCCTTGTTTCTATACTCTATAAGATCCTAATCATAAGGTATGTTTGCTCAACTCTCTTTCTCTCTTTTTCGAATAGAATTAGGGTTATAGTTTGATTTAGATTTAGGATTTGTGTTTTTGCCACATATATGTGCCCCTCATTGTGCTTTATAGTTAAGTGTTGAGAGTCGTGAATATAACATAAATAAAGAAGTGGGTCAAATGGGCAGAAACGATGAGGAAAACCTATTTTTTTCTATACTGATACGATACGGTCCAATGAATACGGCGTATCGAAGTTTTTCCCCAAATATCAGAACCTATACGACGTATTCATTATTCTGGATACGGCGTATAGGTACCTTTTCAAAAAACCCTCAGTATGGTCTGTTCAATACAGCGTATTCACCTACCTATACGCCGTATATTCGTAAAAATCCTTATACGGCGTATGTTATCTACCCAATACGCCGTATCTACCCTTGAAACAGAATAGTTAAAAAAGTTATTTATTTGTGTACTGACTCGATATTTCTTGCAGATATGGCACCTTTACCACACCATGACCTGAGACATCCATGGCTCAGATACCAGGTTGAGGGTTATGACGAGGTTATTGTACACAGCTACGAGCACAGATTAGAGATGATTTTTAGGAGAAAGGTTAACTGGGTACATGTGTTAGATTTTGTTGGATTGACCGATGGTATGAGACAGTCCTTAGTAGATAGGCTGAGATGGTATATACTGGGGACGATGGGCAGGCATTGTTTACTAGTAACGCATGGAGGAGGTTATTTGAGATCAGGGGACCGTTGGTTAGGGAGTTCATGCTGGAGTTCTTTAGCACCTGTAGGATGAGTGATACTGAGATGGGGCTTGATGTTGCTGATACACTATGTTTTCAGCTCGGCGGAGCTAGGCGCAGGATGACTTGGAGGCAGTTCATTTTGGCATTAGGATTACACACTGAGGAGGAGATGGCAGAGGCTGTGTTTGGAGCATACTGGTCTGGTAGTGAGAGAGTGATCCCCGACAAGGGGGATCTTAGGGATTACTGGATTGAGATCTCGTCTGATAGAGACTTTTTAGTGGCTGCTCCCTCTTATGTTCACATCAAAGACCCTGTGAGAATACTATGCCATAGGATGACAGCATGTAGTATTTCTGGTAGAGGACAGGGGGCGGAGAAGGTGATTGGTGTCGATCTCTTCTATCTGAGGACCATGGATCACGGGACTGCTAACGTCCTATATCTACTAGCACAGTATTTGTTTAGACATGCTGAGGGGAGGAAGAGTGGAGCTAGGTTATCTGGAGGTCACTTCATTGTGCGTCTTGCTGCTCACTTTGGCCTCGTTAGTGATGAGGGGTTGAGGGATTTGTCGATTATTGCCCGAGAGATTCCAGTTATTGATTTACATGAGCTTAAGAGGCTCAACATTTGTTCGAGGTTTGGCGATACATGGGCTTGGGTAGCCCCAGGGCCAGAGAGGCAGCAGGCTGCTGCGGCTGGTGCCCCTGGAGCCGCTGAGGATGCTCCTTTAGTTGACGAGGGTACTCAGGCTGTTCCAGCACTCGTACAGGCACCTCAGCCGCCGCTACCCGCTCCTCAACACCGGACTATGACACACAGGATCGATAGGCTCGAGGAGGAGATGCGCGAGTTACGACAGAGTGTTGTAGGCTTACAAGGAGTTGTTGAGAGCTCTATTACCGAGCAGACCAGAGTCTCCATCTGGATGATCAGCTGTATGACACAGCTCATGGATGCCAGTGGCCGTACTTATCAGGCATTTGATAGCACCCTTGTCGGTAGCTCATGGCTGTCCTACCAGAGGCGTGTCAGACCCAAGACAGGCGATGCCAGCACCTCCACAGATGCTCACACTGATGACTAGCCCGACCCTTCATCTCTCCCCATTACTCTCTTGATATTTTGTGGACTTATACTGTACATTGATTACTGATATATATTACGATATGATTTTGGTTTGCTTGTGTGTGATAGAATCAAGTCTGGCAGTAAGTTCAGCAACATAGCTCATTGATTGATTACAAGCTCAAGATTTCAAAAACCTTTGCATGAAACATGTATTAACATAAAGCTGGTGGAGAAGAAGAGTGTGGAAGCTGAAGAAAAAGTCAAACTTAACGACTGGCTAAAACAAAAGTGCTTCCCGGGAGACAACCCGATCATTTTTAAATTGTTTGAATTGTTTTTAAATTGTTTGCACGAGTCTGTCTTCCCAGACACACCATACGGCGTATCGAACCCCTCTGGATACGGCGTATGGATGTGTCTGGACGTTATCAGACTGTAATTTAATTTCCAGTACTTTGAAAAGTTTTAATTATTTTTACAGGAACCATACGGCGTATCATAGGGTTTGGGATACAGCGTATTAATCCCTGTACAACAGTGTGTTTAATTGTTTTCCTGCACTAACCGAGATAGGAATTACACTTTTGTCTTCTAAACTTTTATGCAGGACCTTGCTATAAGGAAATCGACGATATGGTATACTCTGAAAAAAGACGTGTGTTGAACTCGTACGAGCATTCTGAAGCCTCGTCCACACACTTTTGCTCAAGAACTCAAATTGGAGATTCATCTCGAGCAACATATCAGGGGAGTTCCTTGTTCTAATTCTATTTCCCATTTTCTTTAATTAGTTTTATCTATATAACGAGGACGTTGTATAATTTAAGTGGGGGGATGGAAAATTAGAACGCCTACTTGTCCTTTCCTTTACAAAATAATATGCTATATGCTTAAATTATGCCAAATTTAACTTTTTTTCTAGCATAACTTTTGTAAAAATTACTAGTTACATGACCCCGCGCACTATAACCCTTAATACCAAATTGTGGAATTAAGCCTATTTTGTTTCCAAACGTTTACTAAAAATTGTATAAAAATTATGAGTGTGTCGGTGATGTAGTGGACTTTAGAACTTGGCTTGGTATATCACTCGAGACCATAACGATGAGTACTATGGACTTAGATGGAGAAACATTTTTAACTGGTAAATTTCTAGGAATACACCAAAAAGCCTAAATGTTGTAAAATTAACTAACTACACTGGTTAGTTAAATCCCATGTAACCCTTTGCTTACTCTCACTATAAGAGTAAGATCCCCTAGAAAAACCTGTTGAGTTATTCCTGTCTTTTTCACACCATGTGTCTATTTTGTTACACCTTTACACCTTAGCCTACCCTGTAGATTAAGCCTACTTAATCAAAGTTGCTAGTTGCTTTTGTGTAATGTTTTGTATTTCCTATGTCAAAGTGAAATTTTCTATCTCCGGTTAGGTCGAGAAATTGCACAATGCAATGGAAAATATGTAGCTCGTGTATTTTGCTACTTTCGCGATTATGTGTTATATCCGAAGATGAAGTGTTAAAGGAAAAATTATCCGGATGAATTATGATTGTGAAGACGGTAAAATTGCACCGAGGTTTATGAAAAAAAATAATTGGAAAATGCATCAAAAAAGAGAAGGATGGTTGATATTCGGTTCGCTAAACTTAAACCGATGAAATACTTGGAAGGATTGATTATTCGTTGATATGTGGATAAAAATCAATGATGTACAGTTTTGTATAAAGTGACCGATATCACCACTTTTGTAAAAGTATTATGTAAATGGTTGGGGTGATGAGGAAGTGGACTGTTATGGGAACGCCTAACTTAGGTTGGTCTTTGTTAATTTTTATGATCGAGGGGTTTGTATATATTTTGTGTCTTTATATGGAAAGGGCGGGAAAAGTTACTTGACAACTTTACTTATTTGTTCAAGCTTATCTATTTGTTTTGTCGAATTTTATTTCATCAACCAATTTGCTCCTCTTTCTAGCGATTGTCCTTAGGAATGAGGTGAGAATCGATGTCTGCATCGTCTATTTCGTTCGTTACGGCCTATGTTATGTCGTGTTGCTGCCACCTTGTTGGTTTATTACTTTTGGTGAAAGTTAGAAGATCCCAACCCTATATCGTTCTTCATCCTAACCCTTGGTTAAACTCGAATGAGGATGTGATCGAACACACATGTCTATTCCGTCGTTACGGCCATGTATGTGTGCTTCAGGTGCCTTGTTGGTGTGGTACTATCGGTAAAAGATTGTTAGAATGATCAACCCGTAGCCTTATAATAGAAACCCAATTTACCTTTTGACTTGTTTCTCCTTAGCTCTAGTGGTGGAGCTAATCACGACTGAGAAAATGAGCGTACCAATTAAATGTTACACCCTAGATTAGTTGAGTGATCTGAGTGTTTTTCATTTCCATATTTCGTGAGGTGCTTGGTCTTGTACATGTGATTAAAATGAAAGAAGTGCTTAAACGAAAAAAATCCTTGACTTCGGTTGGGATACATTTTCAATATAATCTAGAGTCTACTTTAGGACAAGTAGGATTCAAGTGGGAGGATATTTGATAACATCAAATAACGTCACATTTATACCATCATTTATCCTTAATAAGTTACCCACTTCTATATAGTTATTGCAAGAATTTGTACTTAATTTCTTAAAAGTGTTATTTGCAGTAATTACGGAGTGATTTGTGAAGACATGCTAAAAGGCGCATATTTTGGAGCTAAAACGAAGATATTTGAAGACTGCATAATTCTGACCAATACGCCGTATCCACAAAAAGAGATACGGCGTATCAGCGCCAACTCTTCACAAGAAAACGCGTATAAACAATTCCCAATACGGCGTATCACTCTTCTACAATATGCCGTATCCAGCTGGATAGAGATTCAAAGATACGGAGATATTTATATTTTGGGAATGAATATTTTATTGATTATAAACTTTGCGCGCACTCCAAGGGAAACACCCCAATACGCCGTATTGGCCTAGCTCAATACGGCGTATCCAGACTTTTTCAGACACTATAAATAGAAGACTCAAAAATGAGTTTTCGGTGTGCAAAATCATATTCTTCATACCATACACATAAAAGATGATTTTCTAAAGAAAAGAAGAGCAACCAAAGGTCAAGCATCGATCACGATTCCATAGAAGACACCGTGTAATTTCTATACTCTTGTAATCATTTAATTTTTGGTATCGTTCGGTAAAACGTTTAGTTTACCTTGGTTATTTGATCACGCTTGTATAATTACAATGGTTATGGGCTAATACCCTAGGGTATTAGCCATCTTAATGAAGATTTAATGTTTGGTTTGTTTTAAAATCGATTTCTTAATTTATCGTTGAAAGTTTAATTATGTTTATCACATGATACTTGTCTACGTGTTTGAATATGCGACCTATCATTCAACTGGGTCTAGTTACGCCTAACAAGTGAGCTAGATACTGGGATAGCTCTCCATATCGTGTTTTATATTACTGGACCAATAGGATCACAAATAATGTTCTGTCTTTGTCTTTAAATTAAGAGCTTAGTTGGACCGGCAGGTGACCCGTAATGTTTCAACAAGTATGTTCTTATTTTAATCATTTGATAAAGATTTGAATAATAAACTACAGTATAAAAAATACCATCAAACAGTAAGTGTGGGTAAAGTCCTCGATGTGCTAGGGTTTATCAAGATCACCATTGCTTAATCCCCTAGAAAATTAAATAATTAAACTAAAAGGATGCTTTACATGCGGAATGTTAATGTGTGACAGGATTTAAAAAAATCTAGGTCTAATGATGATGATCCGCCTAAGTCTTAAGAATGATATGCTGAATTCGAGATAAGAAATCCATTGAACAAATAAACTGACCAGCGTTTAATCAATTTAATAAGGCTAAAATAGTTTTTCTATTATTTTGGCTGTACGCTCTTTTATCTTCTGATTGATTTCTTGCCGTGTTATTGTGGTTATAGAATGGATTTATATTGTTACCATAAAAACTGTGCCAGTCTCTCAGGCTGAAAACCCCCCATCATCATTAGAAACGTATATAGCATAGGTTTAACAAGTAATTAGAATTAACCTAATTAGAGTAATTAAAATACTGATAGAATATAAGGTTAACGACCTCGCTCTTAGTGTTTGACACCCTACTTACCACGAAACTTCACCCGATCAGGTACACTGCCTGTTAAAGTGTTGTTTTAGGATAAGTCTGCTAAATATAAATTTAAAACGTGGTAATCAATAAATTGACCCTACATGACAGCACATCAATGATCAGTGAACACGGTACACTTCGTTCCATATAAGTAGTATCTCCAAATCTTTAGAGCAAACACTACAGCTCCTAACTCTAAATCATGAGTTGTATAATTCTTCTCGTAAATCTTGATTTGACGTGATGCATAAGCAATCACCTTCTCACTCTGCATCAATACAGCACCCAAACCTTTTTGCGAAACATCGCAATAAACTACAAAGTTCTCGACTCCTTCTGGCAAGGCCAAAACTGGTGCGCTACACAATTTCTACTTCAATAACTGAAATGATGCTTCTTCCTTATCTCCCCATTCAAACTTCACACTCTTCTATGTCAGCTTGGTCATCAGCTTGGCGATCTTCGAGAAACCTTCAATAAATCTTCGGTAGTAACCGGCAAGACCTAAAAATTGACGAATCTCCATTGGAGTCTTAAGAGATGCCCAATCTTTAATAGATTCGATCTTGGCGGGATTCACGTGAATGCCTTGACTATTAATCACGTGACCAAGAAATTGTACTTTAGGAATCCAAAATTCACATTTCAAAAATTTGGCATACAACTCCTCCTTCTTAAGCAATTCTAAAATTAACTTAAGGTGTTCTTCATGCTCTTGCTTATTCTTGGAGTAGATCAAAATATCGTGAATGAAAATAATCACGAACTTGTCCAAATACGGGTTGCACACCCGATTCATAAGGTCTATAAATACCGCTGGTGCGTTGGTCAAACGAAATGGCATAACTTGAAACTCGTAATGACCATAACGAGTCCTAAATGCGGTCTTCCGAATATCTTCTTCACGAACTCTAAGTTGATGGTAACCCAATCTCATGTCAATCTTTGAGTAGAGCTAAAAATACTTGATTTATTATTTATATAATTACATTATATAGATAATTTAATTGTTTGATAAAATAATATTTATAAAGTTAAAAACATGTATCAATATCATATAGGTAATGTTACATCGATTTGTAAGGTTTTTATTAAAAACGAACCAATACTATTCATGTCAGGAAATAGTGCATAAAAAATCATATTTCTCTTGTTTTAACTCCGTTTTATTTTTTATGTCCACGGTTTCGTATTAAGAAGATTTATCAAAATATTATATATATGATATTTTAGCTACTGATGAACAGTAACTTTTACTTTTTTGTAAAATTATATAAAACTATTTATATATTTAATTATCGTAATCTTGTAAAAATCATAACTCATTCGTTATAATTTGGTTTTTAGCATTCTTTATAGTTTTAGATTCCTTATGAGTTTTACTTTCACAGAAAAATGTCAAATAATCTTTATAAGTTTCGTACAGAAACAGTAAAATTATATAAAGTTACTTTTTATATAAAACTTGAAAAAGCATAACTTTTCCATTTTAAATCCATTCTTAGTGTACCTTATATAATATGAGTTCCTCAAAAAATGTACCTTTTCAGAAAAATAATTCCAGAATCTGTAAAATATCTCAGTGTTGCAGTTTTTTGATAAAAACATTTTTTATCGTAAACTTGTAAATTCTATAACTCATTCGTTATAACTCGGATTTTCGAGTTCTTTATATATTTAGAATCGCATGAAATTTAATATTTTAATAAAATATAAAATAAATATAATTTTTGTCGAATTAAAACAATAGGTTTTAGGTATTATTATACAAATTTTATAAACTTGTTTTTATAAGTTTTTAACTTAACTAATTTGTTACAAGTCCTCTAATTTTTGTAATAACACATCTTGTATATAAATTAAGTCCTTGAGTTTATGTCCATCATATTGAGTCTAAATTGTCCAAGAAAAATATACATCATAATTATTTACTTACATAAACCATATAAATAAATAATTAACCATAACTTAACAAATAATTATATAAATTATCCATTGCTTGTAAATCCTTAAATAAAACATGTCCTTATGTTTTAAACATCATATTTACCATGAACAAGTATTTCTTGAGTTTATATAAATTTGATATATTTTATAAACATGTATAAAATATAACTAGGTGATGATTAACCATATAACAATTATATAAAATATGAAATGAATAATTTGAAGAGATTAAGGTTTATAGAAGACCTTAGGATGATGAGTAAAGATGTTACACATGCTTAACACAAGTATTTATCCCAAAATACTTCCAATAAAACCCTAAACCAAACTAGAAAACCCTAATCTTCTTTACTTGGACAACCCTTATAATCACCCAACCAAGCTTCCAATACCCTTGCAACACCTTAGATATGATTTATATCAACCCTTGTATACTTTTATTGCCTTAGAAATCAAAGCTATAAAGTGTTTTAAGTGGAGTGTTTGAGTCGTGAGCTATGATGCTTGTGGAGAGAGTTTGTGCTTTATTTTCTTACAAATGGTAAGTGTATGTGAACTAGTTACTTTATGGGTCTTATTTATAGCATAATAGTGTTGTGAAAACTAGTTTACAAAACCATCAAACTCTACAACAAAGGGGACGGTTTGGTTGGGTACAAAAACAAGGATTTGTGACTTTTCTTACTAGCTAGGAGATTTTGAGGTTGTAAGATAGTATGGTCTTGTGTAAGAAGGATTTGATGGAAGCTTAAGCATGCTTTGTACTCCGCTTAATCCTAGTCGAAAATAATGATGCTTAGGAGAACAATTTGGACAATTTTTGTAGCTAGGTAAGTACCACTTTTCCCTTTTGTACTTAATACATTTTATAATGTAAAGTTAAATAAAGTTAACTTGATTAAATTTGATGTTGTTGAGTTGATTGAGCATGTACACGGCTAGCTAATGTTATATGTATAAGTTTATATAATTTTTGGGTATTGGGTATAATGGTGGGTATTTGTTGAAGTATAAATAGGTTTTGGTGTTTACATGCACGCTTAAATGTATTTTATTGTGAAACATAAACGATTTACGTAACCAATAAAAATAAAATATAAAAAGTTATAAATTATCCTCGTAATAATTATATAACACTTGCTTGACGTAAACTTTTACTTGTTTGATGTTCGTTTACGTTGAATTTTGACTTTTAGTTTACGCGATTGAACTAAATGTTGAAAATTAAAAGTGAGCGCGTAAAAACCTAAAAATAAATAATGGAGAGTGTTGAGTCGTAAAATGACATGAAATAACAGATTGTTACATTTATAAAAACTTATATACATCATTTCACTTCATTTGCATAAGTCTAAAGCGACTAGTTATCAATTAGGTCGCGTTTAGGAACTTGTCGCTTGTATTCTTGTTGATTATTTCCCGAATCATTACTTTGCTAAAGTTTAGTTTATAGCTCTGCTTTAACTTGTTTTATAACTATTTTGCAAATCTCGAGGTGAGATACATTGCTCGTTTTACTAGGACACAACTACTTTAAACTGTTACTGATTGCCTAAGTACCTGTTATCCCATACTGGTCCCACACTATCATGAATCGTTGACTACTTTAAACTGTTACTGATTGCCTAAGTACTTTGTGTTCCCGTATTATGAAGTAACGCCCCCAGGTTACCTTTTCGCTGAATGATTTTGGAGGTGTTACAACTCCCAAGAAGACTCCTAGAAAAACTAGTATTTGGTTCGGTAGGAAAGTGGGTTCTCCTAAAAAAAACGTAGTTTTTTCTTATGAATTGAAGGTTCACTACTTTGATAGGGAGGATATGATTTTTGATGACATATGACACATGACTGAGAAGTGGAGCATGGAAATGCCAATAGCAAAAATGGTTGATGGTTTCGTATTGTGAGTCAATTTATTTTTGCTTCATAGGTTGGGTCGCATTTGCATAGAGGTAGTTGTATCATAAGATTGGCATGTCAATCTTATTTTGTTTTGGTTTAAGCACAAATGGCGCATTCTTGTACTGCCTAGTAATGAGCTGTGATGTAGGACCTCACCTACATCCTTTGTACTTCAACGTTTTTTGGAGTAATATATTTTACCGGAAAAACCTTTTACTAAAAAAACCTTTTCTTTTCATGTGAGTTCTCTGCTAAGATTTAAAGAAGAAGATCAAAGTTGTTAATTTCCAAATGAATGGGATCAAATTACAGAAGTTATGACTACTTTGCCATGTTTAATGCTATATGGAGTGTTATTAGAAGAATTGTTTTGGCTAATACAGTATATTACATATGGAAGGAAAGAAATGAGATTTTTTCCTACTTCTCATAAAACTATGAAAACTGTGTTGCAGACTATTATATAAAGTGTAAGACTGCAACTTCTTAGCCTCATAGTGAAGAAATCTAGTAATACAATCAAGGTAGTTGAGCTATGGAATGTTCAGCTGCAATATAAAACATGAAGAATGAGCTACTGGTATCTTCTAGGGGTATGTTTGGTTATTGGCATACTAATTGAGTGTTTGGATTTGTGTTTTTAAGAGATGGGAATGATTGGTGTGGAAGTTATAGAAATGGTTGGGTCTCAGGTCTATAGGATGATGCCCTCTCATGGATGCCAATCTTCTCCCATTCTATGAGGTGGTGGCTGCATAATGGCTGATGGTTGCCTTTATGAAGGAAAGATAGTCATTTGTCTGGGACAACAAAGTCTATGCACATGATGATGCCTTTTATGGTTGTTAATTTCATGATCTTGCTGTGAGGTGGTAGTTGTAGTGAGATTATGTGTTGTCTTTGTAAAGGAAATGTAGTCTCTGTTATAGTGCTTTTAGCGGTCATGAGGCCTGCTAACTTTGTAGATTTAGATTACTTTTCACAGTATTAATGCTAAGTAAATAAAGTTGTTATGGGATGTTGATGACATCAAATAACGTCTATTTTATAGCATCATTTATCATATGTTATTAACCCATTTTGTATAGTTATTGCAAAAAATTGTTACTTAATCGTTTATATTTGAGAATTGCAGTAATTATGGAGTACTTGGTGAATATTAGCAAAAGGATTGGAGCTTAAATGAAGATATTTTGAAGATTACTATTCTGAAGACCAATACGCCGTATCCATCAAGGAAGATACGGTGTATCCGCGCCTGCACTCACCAAAGACCACAGAGGAATGAAGCCCAATACGTCGTATCCAGAAGATCTCAATACGCCGTATTGAAGATATAGTATGTGAATATTCTGGAAGATATCAAGCGTAGTCCCTACTCCAAGAAATCTCCAATTGGATACGGCGTATCGAACCGACTTCCAGACCTTATAAATAGAAAACTCAAAAATAAGTTTTAAGTGTGCTAAATCATATTCTCGATACCTAAACCATAAAAGTCGATTTTCAGAGGAGAAAAAGAGCAGATGAGGTCGAGCAACGCTATCAATTCCATAGGAGACAACGTGTAATTCTATATACTTTAGTAATCATTCAGTTGTTGGTATCATTCGTTAACCCGATTAGTTTATCTTGACTAAATAATTGTTTTTGTATTTATTATGACGTTTGAAGGCTAATACCTTCGGGTATAAGCCATTAATATGAAGATTTGAATGTTTGGTATTTGTTTATCTCGATTTCTTGATTTATCGTTGGATGCTTGTTTATGTTTATCAATTTATACTTGTTTACGCGCTTTTGTATGCGACCTATCATTCAACTGGATCTAGTGATACGGACCAAGTAAATCTAGAGTCTGGGATAGCTCTCCATATAGTAATTTATACACCTAAAATCATAGGATCATAAATATTGTCCTTCTAAATTTGTGTCTAGGATACGCTTCGGGCTTAACTAGTTAATTGGATATTGCCAATGGTTTATTGATCGTGTTGACTAGCAGGTGACCTAGATAAATCAACAAATAACGTTCTGATTCCATTGGATAGTTGGACAAGTGGAATACTAGTGTATAAATCACCATTAAGCGGTAAGTGTGTAAAGTCTCTATGAGCTAGGGTTTAACAAGATCACCATTGCTTTAATCCCTAAGATAGATTATAATCAGCAAATAAGGATGCTTTATACGGATGATTTAATTATGACAGAATTAATGTGTCTAGGTCTTTAGATGAGGTAATTGCCTAAGTTCATAAAGATGATACCTACCGCCCTCGAGAGAAGAAATCATTGCACTAAATAAACAAACCAACTTTCTAATCGGATTAATAATGGTTAATACAGTTTTCTTATATTTGGCTCGATCGCTCTTTTATCTTTTGTTTATTTACTTGCGTGGGTTAAAGTGCCTTTAATTGATTGTAGTCACCAACCAAACCGTGCTAGTCTCTCGGGCTGAAAACCCCTTTTTCCCGTTAGAATTAGGATTAGGACTGGCATAGGTTTAGAATAGGATAAAATTAACATAGATTGGATAACCAAGATATTAATTAAATTGATAGATTTAACCTCGCTTCAAGTGTTCGACACCCTACTTACCACGAAACTACTACCGATCGAGTACACTGCCCGTTAAAGTGTTATTTTTGGTTTAGTCGGCAAAATATAAATTTAAAACTTGAATCAATAAAATATACACCACACAACGACACATCAAGTTTTTAGCGTCGTTGTCGGGGAGTGAGAATTAATCTTGATTTTTATTAGATATTTTGGTTTTTAACATTAGATTAGATCTAACCCTTAGGATTAGTGTAATTTAGATTAGTGTATATTCTTGTATATTCTGTATATTTTTGTATATTTGTTAATTTAATTATTTGCTTGTATATTTGTGTTTAATTGTTTGCATATTTAATTGTTTTTCTTAATACACTGTTCTAGTCGATAACTAAATACGGCGTATCCAACTTTCTGTCCAATACAGCGTATTCATTCAAATTGATTAATACGGCGTATTCACTTCTATTGAATACGGCGTATCGATCATTTGATAAAGTTCTTTTCTAATCTCGAACTTAAAGCCCAAATTTTTTTATACCTTTCTCCCGCTGGTTCTACTGATAATTTTCTAGGTATTTTTCAGTAAGAATGACAAAGATTATCAAAGGAGAGTTCGAGAAAATTAAGGATGTTAAGGTCGAAGATGTTTCGCTCACTTGCGATACACAACTTGAAGCTTTCAACAATGAAGTTAATCGATTAAGCAGAATGGATGATGATTTATTCACATATGAAGTTGAAGTTGCTAATATCCCGTATGACTCGAAAATAGATGATGATTCAGAGCATGAAGCTGATGATGACATGGGATATGATCCGTCTGATGTTGCATTTACTGAATGGTTGGGATTGAAAATTTTCAACTACAAGACAATGGATCATTATACTATGAAAGCATTATGAATTTACTGGATCAGAGGAGATGATGAGGTTGAGCTCACAGATAACAGAATCTCTATATATGGATGAAGTTGCTGAAGTCTTTAGGATCAACACTAATTTATTTGATTTTGAAACACCTATATGCAAGGCATTCATTTAATTACCTTCTCAAAGTAGATCCGGACTTACTTATGAAGGATATTATGGGGTTTAAGACCTATGAAGATTACAAAGATGAATGGATCTACGAATTGAACAAAGGTATACCATGGGTTGATGAGAAACCATGTACTAACACTAGAGTTTGGACAGAACCGAAACCAGTCCAACATATTTGCAAGCCTTTCAACTATAAAACTAGATGTTCGGTATGGCCAACATGTAGTTGGAAGAATGATGGATACTATAATAGAGGAAACTTACCCAAAACTTACATTATTGGAAACCAACTACATTACCAAGACCCTGAATGGTATGAGGCTTTAGAAGATTGTGAATTAAAAAACAAGGCTTTAAGAAACAAAGCTATCATTGAAACATTTATCAAAGAAGATGATGATGAATCACATCACGAACATGGGAGACGATGGAACGTATATACTAACTATGATGATGCTTATGAGATAAATCGTAAAGGTAATGAGAGAGAAGAATTACGTTAATTTTTATGAACCGCCAGTATGCAATATAAGGAAATATATGATGATCAAATATTCGTTCAATAATGATGAAGAGTTTGTTGCTGTAAAAGAAGTCAAATACGACGATCTTACTATCACAAGAAAAGTGGCATGCCAAGCTTACCAAGAAATCTTTCGGATAATGGACGAAGGATGGATGGTGACTAGAGCAACATGAGAAGAGAACCTGAAGAAAAGTCTAACTTAAAGACTTCGCTGTAAACAAAAGTGCTTCCCGGAAGACAACCCGAATTGTTATTTAATTTTGTTATCGAGTCTGTCTTCCCAGACATCAATACGGCGTATCCGCCCCATACCATACGTTTTTTTGCTTCGTTGAAACTGTTGTGTTTTAACTTACTTGACGCTTATAACAGCTTCTTTAGTGCTTATTAAGGTTTTGGTCTTGTTGTACCCTCCAGCTTATTCAAAAGCTTATGTTGAAGTTTTTGTAGCTTATTCCATTGCTTATTCTTGTGGTGCTTTTCGAAGCTTATTGTGGTGAAGAAAGCTTATTTTAGTTTATTTTTGAGCTTATTGTGGTCCACACGGTTGAAGACAAGGTTGAGACCAAGATCCACATAATCAGGAACAAGGACGGTGTACGTTTTTGTTTGTTTGTAAAGGACACGAATTAGCAAGTTTATGAAGATCACGAATTAGCAACTTCCTTCATCGTCCGAATTCGCAACTCATGAGAAGGACACGAATTAGCAACATTGTATAGCACCCGAACTCGCAACTATTTCATCACACGAATTTGCAACTTCCTTTGTCACACGAATTAGCAACTATTTTATGAGAAAATGGGAAGCAACAACAAGCAACCAACCCACCCCCTCCAAGGCATGGAGAGGGTATTTATACAACAAAGGGTGGTCGTCCATGGGCCTAGTAGGGCTTTCCATGGGCCTTTGGGCCATATTAGCTTATAAACTAAACATTGACTAACTACGGGCTTGACTATATAATATTAGGAAGTGACCGTAACTTTCTTGTTTCCTAACATGTAAAACACCACCAAATTATGGTAGGGTGCGTTTGGTTTCTTAGCACGCATAGGGTGCAGTATTGGTTTTGATTATAACAGCACCGAGGGTGCGTTTCGATCTGGGTTTGGTTTTTATAACATCACCAAGGGTGCGTTTGATTTTGATAGTCACCAAAAGGGTGCGTTTGGTTGTTATTAACAACATAAGGTGCGTTTGGGTCATCAGAAGCACCAAAAAGGGTATGTTTGGTTTTAGAAACTACATCACAAGGGTGCGTTTGGTTGTTATTAACAGCATAGGGTGCGTTTGGGTTAACAAAAAAACCATAGGGTGCGTTTGGGTTAGCATAAAATCGAATAGGGTGCGTTTGGGTTAGCAGAAAACCGAATAGGGTGCGTTTGGGTTAGCAAAAAACCGAATAGGGTGCGTTTGGGTTAGCAGAAACACTGTAAGGGAGTGTTTGGCTGAGCAGAAAACTATAAGGGAGCGTTTGGTTTAGCAGTTTCACCATAAGGGTGCGTTTGGGTTAACAAAAACACCGAAAGGGTTCGTTTGGGTTAACAGGTTAACCACAAGGGTGCGTTTGGTTTATATAAATCAGCTAATATAAATATGTTAAGTTTTGGTAAAATATAAAATCGGATTAAGTGGTGGTTAAAATGGTTAAATAAATGTACTACTTATTATTTTGTTTCCTATTCGATCTCGTTTATATATATATATATATATATATATATATATATATATATAAGATATAATATATAATATATATAAATATAAATTTGAAACAAGCAAGTTATTGCAAACATTGATTTTGATTAAGTGGAAAAACATTGAAATTATAAACATGGTAAACGTTGTATAAACGAATAGATCATGCCGAAAAATCTATAAACTACTATTACTTAAATAATTTCATTATAATTTCTATTTTCTTAGAAAAACCGATAAAATACGAAGTTATATAGTCTTAAGATTGTTTAATTATAATAATTTATAAATAACTAGCAAAAACAAAAAGAACTATCTTTTACAAATGAGACAACTATTTTAGATACAACCCGTCAAGAAAACGAAATACTAAATAATAAAAATTATTGTTACTAATTCCCGACTAGAAGATAAAGTCATAACTTTTGTAAAATCTTTGAAAACATCGTTTACATAATTCTCAACTATAAAACGTGCGTTACTTTTGTAACAAGGATTCTTTATTAACTTATATGGTGATTTCCGAACATGTGTCGAATTATGTTGTTTTAATTAGTTTCTCACATTTCTTATAAAATACTTGCAAGGTATATATACCTCGATTATATATTTAATTGGTTACCTTTGTTATATAAATTCACGGTATGAATTAAACACTTTTATTTTCATATGTAATATTATACGGAATAATATTACATACTTGTGTTTTATTTTTCGAATTTATTTTTATTTAAACCAACCACCAAACTATAACAACTTGAAATCTAAGGTCTTTTATAAACGTGGCGCGTTGATGTAACCATACCATCTGAAACCCCAAATACATATCCTAAGGCTAGTGATCTAGCCGTTAAATAAACCACAACGATCTGGTCGAGCCGTCGGTATTCTGTATGTATTGTGCTTAAATATAACATCTCTATCTTGCCGATTGTTCCGCAACTTCGAGGTGAGTTTATACATGTTTTACATATATTGTTTGGGTGAGAACATGCTTGCTTATAAATTCATTTACATGGTTGATTACAAATTGGTTTACATACTCTTTACATATCTCACGATGAGATACAATACTTGGTTTAATTTTTGGGGCGTGAACACTCGCTATAACTTGGTCATACACTCATATGCATATCTCACGGCGAGATACAATATTGGTTCTACTTATGGACGCAACAACTATACTATACTTTTATGATTACGGATTAGCTTAGGTTGCATGAAATGTAAATCACTTGGAGGGTGAGCGCGAATGTTAAAAAATAGATCTATTTGGGATTGACAATCCCCATTTGGGTGATTAGCTATCACTGGGCAAACGAACGTTATAACATGTCGGAACACGATTGGTTGGGTCTACAGGGCCAACAACACATACACATGAACTCTTACTGTGCCTTGAATAAAGTGGCATACATACAAGTCTACGTCACAGTTTCATGAACTTAAAATAATTGTAATCATTGTTTTATACACACATAATATTACAGTTGCTTAAAAAACTGGCAATACATACTTTGGACAATTGCGGTCCAATTTTCATACTACATTTGTGGACTATTAGGGATTGAAATGGACATCACATTTACAAACATCTTGATTTCTAAAAATCATACATACATTTTGGAAGAACATTTAAGGATTGAAACGGTCATACGCTTTACAGAACTTTGGTTCAACATTTATACTTACAAAAACCTATGAACTCACCAACTTTATGTTGACACTTTTTAAGCATGTTTTTCTCATGTGAATTAGATGCCTTGGCTTACTTGATGTGCACTGGAGTCTAAATTTGACAAGATTTCATTGATGGATTTCTATTACATATAAATGATCAAATCTCGTTGTGTTTTTTCACAAGCTTTTCCTTGAGATGCAATTATGGAATAGATGTTATATCAATTTCAAGGAAATACAACGAGATTTACTGTTTCAACAACACATTTAGAGGTCCTTTCTCTGTAACTTGTGTTGTTGTATTATGAAGAATTACCACCCAGGACATATTTTCCGCTCGACGGGGCCATTTTTTGGTGGTGGTTGCAGATTTTATCAGAGCACTGTTATAGAGACTAGGTTGCATAGGTAACTAGACTATAACTTTTTCACAAACATTGCATCACATCAAACATTTTCAATGTGCATACACATTATTTGCTTACTTGCTTACATTACTTGTTACGTTAAGTGCTTACATGACATACATATATATAATATATATGCTTACATCCTTTGTGTATATCGTACATTTATTTATATAAGAGTTATTTATATAAATACCAGAATATTTCTTAAGACATTGTGAGTTGCACAATGGTCTCATTTTACTTTTTAGACATTGTGAGTTGCACAATGTTCTCACTTCGTTCTCAGACATTATAAGTTAAACAATGGTCTCTAAAAATATTTTTTATAACTTTATACAATATTGTATTACACGAAAGCCATCAAAATTTTGTTTACATGGAATTATGTATGAATCTAAGTATTACAAGTCTTGTATGGGCGGGACTTGTAATATGAGAATTGATATGATAATTGCTATGTTAACAAGACCCGTCACAGTTCTGTTTACATGTATTTATGTGTTAATCTAAGAATTACAAGTCTTGTATGGGTGGGACTTGTAATAGGAAGATTGATATGATAATCGCTATGTTGACTCGTTCGTAGAGACCTTTACCTTGTTTACTCTAACCGAGTAGTCATTAACTATCTTGAACTCTAGGTCGATATCCCCTGATAGTTTTACTCCCCGTCTTCGAAGGCGAGTTTTGAACACTCGTCCCAAACTCATTAGAGCACATGCATCGTCATGTCATCCACCACCTTGGAAGTTATGGGAGTACGCGTATTGCATCAGAAATTATTAAGTAGGATGATTTATAATCTCTTTATTTGAAAGGATTGGGACGCCTCTTCATTTAAATAAATAAATTGTAAATCACCGAACCATAAGTTTATCAATTCATTATTTACATAAATTGGGACGTTTCTTTATGCAGACAATGAATTATAAATGAGTGGGCTTAATGGTATCCGATATGAAACGAGTACGAAATCGAACCCGATAATCACCGAAATCCGTTAAAAAGGTCTAGAAACACAATCGTGTCCTACCACTCAACAGAATCTTAAGGCCTCACTTGAACTACCTTATCTCATTCTTAAGTTATTACTTTTGCGTTACAAACCTTACGATCATGACTATTTGTGGAGCTATTCCGACTTGTTTACACTCTGAGCTAATTTGACATGGTTTAATCTCGAAGTATCATACTGGGTACAATATCTCCACAACCAACGTATAGCATAAGCTCTCCCGCAGCTTCTCCCATTTTTAAAAACTTTATTTCTTGGATATTGTTTCTCCAAAATGTCTCACGCTCTCATCCCATCACCATTGTTATAGTTTTGTCGTTATGGTTGCCGTCGTTGGATCCTGGAGCGGTCCCAGCTTGTACAACTTTATCCACTAGGTAATGCAACACCCCCCTCCCCCTAAACAGGATAAGCATATGTTGATATAGTATTCGGTTGATCTATTCATTTCAGACCAATAGTACACCAATTTAGGTCGCGATACATTATGGTACTGCCAAGTAAGTTGAATACTTACAACATCAATTCTCGTCCGAGTATTAATCCATCGAACAATTATACAGTATCAGAAACGAGACTCCGTCCTTGAACATTTAAAACTTTAAACAAACATACTCACGCGACTACACTTTCTTCTTGATGTTTTCACTATTGAAGAACTCACTTTATAACCGCGATTATATCGAACATAAAAACCTGTAATGATATTTTTATTTGAGATTACCTATTTTGATTGTATTAAAATCTTGTCAACACCTAACCAAAATTTTTGGTATATTGAGAAGTGCCGGACATCTAATTTTGCTGACTAAAGTTATCAACGCCATGTTTAAAAACTGGTTATTAAATCTGAAATCTTTTCTTGATCACACAATAGTTTAACAAGAATCGAATCCCGGGACGGGATTCCTTTAAGGGGTAGGTACTGTAACAACTGGAAATTTTTGAAATTTTAAATGACTATTTTACCCTTTGACATTTCGGGTCCGACTTGACTTTTTGACTTTTGATCTTTTATTGTCACATAAAAACGATTACCGCGTAACCCGAAATTTTTCGGAACATATTTAAATAATAAATCACATTTATTATTACATATATCTCATCTACAAATTTGTTTTTAACTTATTTGTCTTGAAAACGAAAGAATATATGTTATTCCTAAATTGACTTCATAAAAACGACGACCCGCGAAAACCACATATTTCACGACTTGACTCTAAAGCAATTTGATGTAAAACGACATTCCGGACAACTTTTTAGTTTTGCCTGAGACCCGAAAACAAACAGAAGATGACCGAAATACCCTCACAAAATTTTAGAAACGAGAACAACGCGTACCGACACAAAATAATTAAATTATATTAATTATGACAATTTAACTTAATAAAAATTTATTTAATAAATTATGGATCAATTTATTCAAGAACGTTGTCTTAAAACGCGAATATTTAAATTAAAGTTTTATTTACGGACAAAAGGTACCCGATGGCTACACAAATAAATAATAAGCATTTAAATAAATTTTGTAAAACATTTATAAAATGCTAGTCATGTAAATACTCATTTTCGTAGGAAAAACTATTTGGAACGCAATGGCGCAACTTTCATGTCTTGAATCAATCGTTAACTATCTTAAACGAGTCCCGAACCATTATTTAACAAAAAATACATTTTTGGTCCCTCTGGTAATATTTACAGCATACACCCTATCCCTCTTATACACTTGTCATTTTTTTATAACTTTCAAATATATAAATCTAACATTAGGGTTTCATCATATATACAACCTAACCACACACACTCCCTCTCTAAAATCCGGCGCCGCCTCCGGCCACCCCACCACCGATCCACCTAACCCATCATCATCTGCACCCCGTCACCATCATCATCACGTCACCATCATCATCACGTCACCGTCATCACCAACACCACACACCACCACCACAGCCGTCACTCCCACCGCCACCCTACGCCACCAACATCATTGTTGCCATCACCTCAGCCGTCACCATCACCATAGGGTGCATTTGGTTTTAAAACCACCAGCATAGGGTGCGTTTGGTTTGGTAGAAACACCACCATAATAAGAAGAAACAGTTTTATATTCTCCTGTTGAAAGCTTTTTACTTAAATTTGAAATTTTCCTCATTCAAAGTCGTATATTTGTTTACCGGAGCTTAAAAGAAAACATTTTACCTTTTTTGTAAGACATTGTTCTTGATAAACCGACTTTTTGATAACATCTTTCAAGTTGTCATATTTTTACTTGACTAATTTTCAAAACACTTATTCTTGATTTTTATATCTAGCAACTCATTCAATTAGCATTGATTCATGTCATTTTGCGATTGGACCTAGTTGACTTATTCAACTTATAATTGCCAAATTATATATATGATTTCAAGAAGCATGTGTTTCCTCAACAGCTGCAGGATATTGATCTACTGTTTTCCCCCTCTTGTTCCGACACCAGAGATTTTCATAAATAACATTTACTATTCATTCTGATGTACTTGGTGTGGTTCAGGAATGGTTCGAGTAGCTCAGTATCCTGCACCTCTTGAGTAAAACATATTAAAAATCACAATTATCAAAACATTGTCATAGTTGTGTAACCTCAGCTGATCCGTCTGAAATCATAGACGGGAGAGTTTACAGTCTGAGTACCGATGTCGATGCTTGCTATGCAAATACAATACAAAAATACAGTTTTGCATTGACGTTCCTCAATTTCAATCAAGAATTGCTGCAGAGTCCGTTGATCAATCAACCTCTTCAGCTTGGAGTTGTATTTCCTGCTTCTTCCTATTTTGACACTCAACAACTGAGTCTGAAGATAAGCAACATCCTTCTCCTTGGTCTGACTGTGCAGTTCCTAGCAAGATGACCTAATCCTCTGCAGTTGTAACACCTTATCTGATTACCATTATTTCCAGCAGGCGCATTACCCACCGGCCCGTGCTGCTACAAACATTTCCATTCCAAATATTCTGAATACACCAAATATGCCCATTTCGATTACCAATATTTTGAAACACCCTGATTCTGAACTGCATCTTGAACAACCTGATTCCCGACATCTGTACGCATTATAACCACCCATTTTTGATACCAACATTCTGCCCCAGCATACGTCTAAATCTGATTCCCCACCAATAGCTCCACCCATCCCGCATCTGTCCGTCCTTGACCCATATTCATACCGGTAGAAGCAATCTGCCAATTACGAGGGTTGAGATGCAATTCTCTGGTTTGTTGGTTGGTTGGAGTTGAGTATTTAAAGTTTGAATGCCTTAGCCATTAAGCGAGTGTCCATGTATTCATCATGGCGGTTGTGGATCTGTAATGTCTCGGATTTTGGTATTGTTGTTGCATGAAGTTCTGGTTGAATGATGGTTGTGGGTTATAAGTTGTTGTTTGATGGTTTGTGGTTGTTGCATTAGGTACTTGGTGATGGTTGATCTTGTGGAAACACTGTATATGTTTGAAAGGATTGTTGGAATTGCCATGAGTGCAGCCGGATCATGTGTTTTTTTGCAAGTCGTTCTTCTCTTTGATCATTCTACCTCCTTTTATTGTACTTCAAGAAACAACAACTGAGTGTAATACTTGTCGATGTCAAGTCCTTTGTTTGATGAAACAATAGTAACATGTCGAATCCATTCTGGTTGTAAGTATGTTTAGGAACTTGAGATTACTACAATCTTTCAGGAATTGGTTGTTTCTCTAAAATCATTCATCAGTTTTGAGAAACTGGTGATGTAAGACTCAATCGATTCCCTATCAGGCGAAGTAAAACCTTTCCCTACATTAAACACTTAGACGTTTTTATTCTTGAATTTCCAATATCAGAACCCTTTCTCATTTGTTGCACACGTAACCAGATTCCTGAGCATTTCATTCACAACTATCAACAGCAGTCATAAGATGTCTTCAGGAAGACCGAGAAAATGGTCTGAATAGCTTAATCATCTATCTGCATCCATCTGTTTTATTTCTCTGCTACTGTGAGTTCATCATCGGTTTGTTCATGAAACGTTTCAAGAACATGTAACTTCACGGTCCTGTTATCACCTGGTTCAGAATCAATCGTCTGACATAAGGACCATTCATAATGAGCTTGTAGATTAACCGTTCCAATTGGTCCTACTCCTTAGCATATCAAAGAAGACTTGATGACCATGGTGAAGTAAAGAAGACTGATCACTCTGCTGATGTTTTGGCTTTAATTAAATCCCAAGTTCCTATGGTTGTTGATAAATATTTAGGAACAAAACTTGATGCTTTCCTTAGGATTCTTGAACGACACACTGCAAATTTAATCAAGAAATACTCTGTGTTGCCTGGCCCAGAGTCTATCAAGAATCAAGAATCTGAAAAGAGTTCGAAAGAGATTATCAGAATCAAAAAGGAACAAGGTGAGGAGAAACAAGAGTCAACTTACTCCATCAGGTCAACTGATAAAGTTGCTCTTGAAGAATTTGATCTAAAGAGTGCTCTCTTCAAACACATGAATAAGAACAAGACTGTACCATGCTCTTATGGAAGCATTAATAGCAGATGAATATGCCATGGATAAGGAGGTTAAAGACAAGGTTAAAAACCACAAAAGAAAGCATGACAGTGATGATGATGAAGACGATGATGATGATGAAGGCCCTTCAGCTGGATCAAACCAGGGTAAGTCAGCAAAAAGGAGAAGACACGATTCAGGTGCTTCTAGGTCAACTCAACCTCCTACAAAAGATGATGAGCAAAGTTCGAAGAAACCACGAGAGTCTGATGCATCTGCTTCTAAACAACATCCATCTCTTACCTCAACTGGATGACAAATCACTGACACAAGAGATGATGTTGTTGACTCTTCGATGCACAGATCTGATCCCGAATCAGAACATTCTGAACAATCCTCAGATGACATTCCAATGCAGGATGAAGGGTATGTCTCAGATCTGGAGGACACCGATAACGCTTACATTCCTAAGGTGTCGACCACTATGTGGTTTAAGCTGATTCCTGAAGGCGAGAGACCAGCTACACCTGAACCAGAATGGACCATTCCCCTGAATGATTTCCCGGAACCAGAGAATAACTGGGCAAATACATACGCCACAATGTATCAAGTTCCCGCGGAGAACAAGCTTCAAAGGAAGACGTATGATATTGGGTCATTCATCAAATGGTTCTATAGACGAACAGGAAAAAAGAAGCTTTGCAAAGCTGATTTAAAAGGTCCAGCTTTCAACCTTGTTAAATCCTTTCATAAGAACTGTTAGGATATCATTTCATCACCTCAAACACAAAAATAAGAAAAATAGATTTTAGAGAGAGAAAGTAAAAAACAAAGAAAAATGGTTACTTGATTCACAAAAGAAAAATGAGAAGCAACACCCTCTCCACACTTGGAGAGGGCTTTAAATAGCTACAAGGATGGACTATTCTTGTAGGCTTTGTGTTGGGCCGGTTCATAGAACAAATGGGCTTGAGCCCGACAACTAGGCCCAACTAGCTTAACTAAATTCCCGTAAACTACGTTTTACTTATACAAGGCTCGGGAATATTTAATGACCATCACTTTAATAAATACACGGCTAACAATCTCCCCCTAAGGGGTGGTCATTCAATTGAGGATCCTTCTTGTGACGTCTTGAGTCTTGGAGCCTTGTATTCTTGGGAATTCCTTTTGAAGATCCTTTTGCATGCTTGTGATCTTGGATCTTGATCTTTAACTTGATATACTTTGACAAAATACTGATATCGTGGTCTTTGGCCTTGATTTGTCTTGACTACTGAGATATCTAAATCTTTATCCTTGAATCTTTATGCCGCCTTGCGATCTTGTGTCTCCACCCTCATGCTCAAGATCTTGAAAGCTTGCTAACAATCTCCCTCAACATTTTCTTTTAACATGATTACTTGTACCACAAAATGTTCTTATGAGGAAGTGCTTGTTCATCAGAGATTGCGGAAGACTTTGATAGTTTGAGCTTTCATCATGTATTAATCTTTGTGGATTGAGCATGAGGTCTTGAATCTTGACTCGTCATGGACTAGAAGCTGCTACCGTCAGGAAAACCTGCAAGTATAGGTTAGAGATAAACATATATGGACGAAAGTGTCTTTGTCATTTCGTCGAATATGGTTGCAATACCCACGGTTCCCCGTTAATCAGTATAAATACTGCCTGTGATCAGGTAGAATTCAAAAGAATCTCCTTGACAGGGTTTCGCAGCTGCACTAGCCGTTCTCGTTACCGGAGCGTCTCAAAGCAGACAACACGGTAAGAGTGAATCAGATAGTTACTATCTTTCTGATTGAGTCGTCAATTCATATTACTGGAACAAGTTTGATTCATGTAGAATCTCACCATCGTTTCTTTCCAGTTGACACAAGTTTGATTCATATAGAATCTCGCAAGTCACCTACCAAGAGCTTGTTTGATGTTGGCTCAAGAAGGATTTCCATCTTCACTGTGAATACTAAAGAGTATCACTCTGATGTTCTGGCAATTATCACAAGGATAATGCGTAGGACTTAATGATACCAAATGTTGTATAATGATGTACAACATTTTGTATATTGGAATTTGTGTCCTAGTGAGATTTTTGATGGATCTCGTTGGCTCTAGACTCTATAAGTGCACATTTGTTATTTGGTAATCGGAGGCTGGAGCGGACTGCCACCTTTTCAATATCAACGATCTCGGAATGAGAAAGCCGATAGAAATGTGATGAAGATCGAGGTACTAAACGCTTTGATATTTATATCATAAGTACCTTAATTGAATTTTCAATTGGTTTTATGGAAAAGGGATTGTACCAAAAAGACCGCCCATGCAATTTTACTTTATGTAGTTATAAGGTTGGTAAGGTTAGGTTACTATTCTAATGATCCAGGCCATAAACGGAGGGAGAGATCTACCATGGGACGATCCTCTGTTAGTGTGTAGAAGTCCTTAGGTATGACATGAAAAAGGAGTAAAAGTAAGAATAAGGGAAAAGTGCCGGCTGAGATGGAGCTAGTACTGGAATAAACCCAACAAGGTTCTAGTCTGAAAGTCTCGGTATGCACTGAAGGGGGTTGACGAATTAAAAAGGAAATTGTAAGATAAGGGTGTAAAGAAAGAAGCCCTCCATACACTTAGGCAGAAACCGGGTCAATACATATGCTGCCAGAATCACTAAGATGATTGCTGACATTGAAGATCGACATCATGGACCCAGTGATGCAATGCACAACCCTCCCTAGCCACTCAGAATCTTTTAAAAGATTTCTGTTTCATTTCTCACGGAGACTAAACACGTTATCTATTGACTTTCTCACTCCGAGTTAGTTGATATTGAACAGGTGGCAGTCAGCTCTAGCCTCCGATTACTAGAACCAAAACGCACTATTGAGTCTAGAGCCAAGAGATCGTCAATTAATCTTGTTAGGACACATATCTAATTCTCTTGTCTTTCACACACTGTGGAAACAAGTCTATCCAAAGAGTCCTACGCATTATCCTTGTGATATTGCCAGAACATCCGAGTGAAACGATGGTTTTTCACAATGAAGATGGAAATCCTGCTAGAGCCAACATCAAACAAGCTCTTGGTAGGTGACTCGTGCGATTCTACAAGAATCAAACTTGTATCAAATGGAAAGAAACGATGGTGAGATTCTATGTGAATCAAACTTGTTCCAGTATAAGAATTGACGGTTATTGATCATTTGACAAACAGTCAAATCTCTCGAAGTGTTACAAAATATTTTCATAAGAAACAATTAGACTGACTTTTCAAATCAATTTTCTCTTTATTGCTAACTGTTTCATTACAGGATATCTTAAAGATGGAGATGGAAATTCCCAGCACCTCAGATATCAAGTGAATAACCGAATGCTCAGACACGACCTACACTTGTTATGAAGTTATGAAAGACCTCATAAAGCTGTCAAAGCTTCCGCAAACTCTGATATCATGTATTTCTTCACAAGTGCACGAGATGGCGATCCATTACAAGATGATGTACGATTATGTTTGGGCGATGATCTCAAGAAAGCTCAAGATCACAATCAAAGACAAGTCTAAGATGAATCAAAAGATCACTATCCCAAATGTACAAGATATCAAATGTCTACGAGCTATAGACTGAAGTGATTAAGTTTTGTATTTTTAGGGGTGACCTCCCTTAGGGGGAGATTGTTAGATATTATAAAAAGACTCGGTTACCCCGTGTATTTTACTGTTTATTATAGCTCGTAGTTTAATAGTTAATAGTATGATTTTTGGTATTAAGCCGGGTACTAATACCCGGTATATTGTAAGAACTATATAAGCCTCTTCCAACTTTGGAAGAGGCAAGCTAGTCATTTATTCTTTTCTTATAAAACATATTTTCTCTCACTAGAAAATCTCTCTCATGTGTTTCTCTCTCTAGAAACTAGCCAAGTCCAAGAATCGACTCCGTGTTATGATATATGAAATACTACAAAGGTAGATAAGACACCATATGAACTGTGGTATGGAAAAGTTCCAAACTTGTCTTACTTAAAGGTCTGGGGATGTGAGGCTCTTGTGAAGAGAGATACGCCTGACAAACTTGAACAAAGATCTGTTAAGTGTATCTTCATAGGATACCCAAAGGAAACGATGGGTTACTATTTCTACTTCCCCCTCTTGAAAACAAAAATTGTGTTGCAAGTATGCTGATTTCTTTGAGAACGTTTCATAAAGTCAAGAAATCAGTAGGAGGGGAGGTACGATCTTGAAGAAATTCAAAGGAAAAAGATAACAACACTTCTGAAATCACTAGCAACATTCCTCAAGAGGTGGAGGGTTTGAACCACACAGAGGAAGTGATTCCGTTCGTGGTCCGAAAGGCATCTCGAGCTTCCAAACGCTTATGTCTAAATACAGAGGTGGAGGGCATAGTCTAGGGGATCTTATGAACCCGCTAGCTATTTTTTTTTTTTTATAAAGCCGCAATGTTGGATTCTGAATCTAATAAGTGGATCGATGCTATGAATGCAAAAATACAATCCATGATGGACAATATGGTATGGGTCCTGGTCGATCTTCCTCCTGACTATAAGACTGTTGGGAGTAAGTGGATTTTTAAGAAAAAGACTGACATTGATGGTATTGTACACACCTATAAAGCTCGTCTTATAGCAAAGAGTTATACTTAACTCTACGGGATTGATTATGAAGAAACGTTCTCACCCGTCGCTGACATTAGAGCTATTAGAATTCTCATATCTATAGCTGCATACTATGATTATGAGATATGGCAAATAGATGTTAAAACAGACTTCTTAAATAGTTATCTTGATGAAGACATTTAGATGGTGCAATCTAAAGGTTTTGTTGATCCTAATCATCCCAGAAAAGTATGCAAGCTTCAAAGATCTATTTATGGTCTTAAGCAAGCATCAAGAAGCTGGAATAAAAGATTTGATGAGGAAATCAAAAGGTTTGGATTTTCTCAAAATCTTGATGATCCATGTGTATATCAAAAGGCTAGTGGGAGTAATGTTACATTCCTCATCTTATATGTTGATGACATAATCATCATGGGTAATCACATTCCATGTTTACAAAGTGTAAAGAATTATCTTAAAAAGTGTTTTTCTATGAAAGATTTGGGGGAAGTAGCATTTATTCTTGGAATCAAAATCTATGAGATAAATCGAAGCGATTAATTGGACATAGTCAAAATGCTTACATGGATAAGATCTTAAAGAGATATAAAATGGATATTCCAACGTGTCATATCCCTCATCAAAAAGACTTACTTGAACACACACAAGGCCTCAAACGCCTAAAGAGATGAATCGTATGAAAAATGTACATAAGCTTACGCTGTAGATCTATTAAGTATGGTCTGTTAGATGCACTAGACCTGATGTTGCGTCGCACAAAATTTAACAAGCCTTTTCAAACAGAATCCAGGTGAACTTCACTGGACTGCTGTGAAAAACATTCTTAAGTATTTAAGAAATACTAAAGATATGTTCTTGGTTTATGGTGGAAATCCTAGCACAAAACTTAGAGTTGAATGCTATTGCGATGCTGGATTCGAGACTGATAGAGATACACGAAGTCTCAACAGGATAGTTTTTAGTTTTGAATGGAGCCAGTGGGAATTAGAAGAGCTCCAAGCAAAGTACCACTGCAATGTCTGCTACAGAATCTGAATACATAGCTGCTTCAGAAGCTGCCATGGAAGCTGTTTGGATCAGGAAGTTTATCTCAGGGCTTGGTATAGTACCAACGATAAATGAACCTTTGAATATGTACTGCGACAATTCAGCTGCAGTTCATTATGCTAATGAACCGGGGATTCAGAGAGGCGCCAGACACTATCATAGAAGATATCATTATGTTCGCGAGTGTGTTGAACTGGGCGAAATAAGGATACTTAAAGTTCACACATATAACAATCTAGCTGATCCTTTTACAAAGGCTTTATCAAATAGGAAGCTTACTCAACATGCCAGGGGCATGGGGCTTCGTCCTGCTAGTAGTTTCATGTAGATCTGTGTTTTAGTATTTGGATAAGGGATGTAAAACAATTTTATTTATGATAATGATACATTGGTATTTTGTTATTTTATATTATAAATTGTGTCATATATTTGCATGTTTAAATCCATGAATAATAAATGTAATATTCTAAATTAATCCATTGTCGATTAACAATATGGAAATATTGTTAAACTAAGACAATTATGAGTGATTGGTGATATTGGAGATATTGAGGATAAGTCCACCAAATTCACATGATTACATCAAAGAGAAATTTGGATTTCCTCCCACAAGAATATCACTTTATGGATCAGCGTCATCAAGTGAATCTTGTACGTGATTTTATTTACATAAATCCTTAGACTTGAGACGCAAGTAGGTTTATCATATGTGGATATCCCTTCTTGATATAGTTTAAGTTGTCCTGAATAAGGTAACTAATAAGGGCTATGTCAGAATGGTTTATGTCATATGATGACTAAACACTTGTAGTCAAAATAGAATTTGTTCCTTCAAATTGTTGAAGAAGATACCACTGGGCCCCTCGTAGAAATAATCAGATGTGTGTATGGCCGTACCTGAAAACTCAAGTAGATATGTATCATTGATTTTCAGTAATCTTGATTGCTTCAAATATGAGAAACAGAATCGTTAAATATGGAATGACATTGATCCATATCTAATTTAACAACGGTATCAGAAACAAAGGGATTGTAAATTCATAAATCATTTGTTCATGCCTTGTGAAACCATACTCAAATTATCTGGGAGCATTAGCGTGTTACTAGACGCTTACCAATATTATTATATTATTTACATGTCCAAGTGGGAGCTGTTGGAATATGTCCACCGTAAATAATATATGTCCGGAATATTTATTTGAGCCTAAGGGGACGCACACGTTAATACGTAAACAATGTTTAAGTAATGATTTAGCAAACAATCGTTAAATGTTAATGAGATTTAAGTATTTAAAAGTTAAAGGACTTAATACGAAAAACTAAGAAAAAGGAATTTTTGGTTTGACCCTTTTCCTTGTTCTAGTCGGCTGGAAACATAGTTTCCTAATAGGATTAGGAGATCATTGTGAGGGCTATATATAGGGATTGTTTTTCATTATTATGGCATAACTTGAAAAAACCAAAAAACCATATATATCGTCCTTGTGTTTACCTAAACTCGACCGAACCTTGAATATCTTCATGGGTTTTCGTTTTTACTTGTTTCTTGTGTCGTGCGATCGGTTTCAACACCCTTTGGGGTTTTAGTCAACGAACACAACCCACAACTATTGTGATTCGTTCGTGTGTTGATAGAAATCAAAGACGAAGGTATTTGTTTGCTATATCACTACTAGTACTAGCATACTTCATTGTTTGCTAAGAACGTATTGTGTGTGGAAGCTTAGAGGAATCATACTTTGATTCTTGTGGTTTCGCGTGTGACATTATACACATGCGTATATAGAAGACGGTGTTTACGGTTACCTTTAAACGGTGTATCATTTCATGCTAAAAGGTATACTTCTTATATTCTTGTTAATTTATGTATTCTACATGTTATCTTTATTCCGCTGCGTACTCGTGTTGATTAATATGGTTAGTTAGATTGTAAAACCCAACAATGAGATCTTCACGCTTCATGTTCTCGCCGTATTTCCTCAAGAAATTGTCTTTTTCCATATTGATTTCAAAGTCACCAACCAAATAACCTCTCAGCATTTCCATAACAGTTTTGCGGATCCTGAATAAACGGTTGATTTATTCTTTTGTTAACGCCATCCTTGTAACTTTCTGTAGCAAACAAATCCAGTTAAGATTTACACAAGACTTTATCAATCATCTTAATCAATGGACAGTCTATAAGTCTGTAACATCATACAGACTAGGAAAAATATCAGTAAAACAAATGATCACAAAAACAAAAACAAAAAACCATAGACCGAAGTCTTTTTAATCCAGTTAGTTATAATTTACAGTAGAGCTCGATCATTTTAACAAGGAACAATACTAAACATACATCAAATCATAAAATTCACAAGCATACATTGTTGTGCGCGTGAACTTTGTAAACTAGTATTTATTCCTTAATGATAACTGATTACAGGTAATGTATATATATAACAAACTAATGGGCCAATACCCTAACCATAACTAATAATGGGCTACACAAGTATATATCTGCTAACAGCCCCCTCAGGTTGAGCGGGAGTAGATTAAACGCTCAAGCTGGAGCGAAAGTCATCAAACAAAACAGTAGGTAATCCTTTGGTGAAGATGTCAGCCATCTGATATCGTGACGGAACATGCAGAACTCGAACATGGCCGGTGGATACTAAATCTCGGACGAAATGAATGTCAATCTCAATATGTTTTGTCCGTTGGTGCTGCACGGGATTAGAATACAAATAGACAGCACTCACATTGTCACAATAGATAATCGTAGCAGAAGAAAGCGGTGTATGAAGTTCATGTAAAAGATTACGTAACCAGCAGGTTTCAGCAACAGCGTTAGCAACACCTCAATACTCAACTTCAGCACTAGATCGAGAAAGCATGAATTGACGCTTAGAAGACCAAGATAAAAGATTGTTGCCCAGAAAAACACAATAACCAGAGGTGGACCTGCGCGTAGTAGGGCAACAAGCCAATCAACATCCGAATAAGCAACTAAAGATGATGTGGATGATGAGTAAAGCTGTAAACCATAATCCAAAGTGCCTCGAATGTAGCGTAAAATCCTCTTGAGAGCAGATAAGTATGGCTCCCTAGGATCATGCATGAAAAGACAAACCTGCTGCACAGCATATGAAATATTTGGTCGAGTAAATGTGAGATACTGTAAAGCACCTGCAAGACTACGATATAATGTAGGATCAGAAACTAGAAACTAGATCACCATCCGCTGCAGAGTCCGACACGGATTACAAGTAAGCATATGAGCACGCTCAAGCACCTCAGTAGCATACTTCATTTGAGAAAGAAACATCCCAGAAGTATTGTGAGTTACAGAAATGCCCAAAAAATAATTGAGAGGGCCTAGGTCAGTCATGGAAAACTCAGCATGTAGAGAAGTAATAACCCGTTCCAAGAAAACTTGTGAAGATGCAGTCAACACACTATCATCTTAGTACTGTTTTAAATTCTTGCATTTATCCAGCTGTCTTTGTTGGTGATAGAAAATCTATTCTCGTCACCAACACAGGCCATAGCACTTTGTCTACTCCTCACATAACCCTTCACATAAATAATGTCCTCATCATACCTGATATTGTGAAAAAATTGATATATGTTCATCAATTTGTTCTTGATAATAATTGTACTATTGAATTTGATGAGTTTGATTTTTGGACCCGTCAAATCCTCCTCAAATGGGATAGCACGGGTGATCTGTATCCTGTTACAAACCCGACTACCCCTCAAGCCTTTCTTGTGAGTCAACACACGTGACACCCTTTTCAAATCACGAGAATATGACCCTCAAATCTGTCGTAACTTTAGTCGCGGGTTTTGTAAGTGGGGTAACACTTGCAAGTTTATACATGATGCTAAAACACAAGTTAATAATTCTTATATGGCTACTGGTGCGAGTCACAATGCTAGACAACAACAAGTAAATGGTTCTGTGAATCATATAATGCATAATTCGTCCAATAATAGGTCATTTAATGCACTTGGTACAACTTCTTTGGGCCTTGATGGACAACAACAACTTTTGGCACTTTTACAGGCTCAACAAAATCTCCTTGCACAATATAAAATCAAGCTTAAAACAAGTTTTTAACATAAACTTCAAAACTTTCTATTTTGGGACGAAAATTAAAGTGTCTTTTGGTTCAACTTTTGACACAGCCCTATTATGTTTTATAAAGATAGAACACCTCGTGACGATTCCGAGCATATAAGGAACTTGAAAAACCGATCTATAACGAAAAAGATACGGCAAATATACGTTTACGGATTTATAAAATAATTTTTATAAAAACTTGTTATAAAAAGTATACAAACAGGAGGTTTAGTATTTTTAACATATTGTACACATTTTTAGGATTCCAAAATGATAAGAATCGTAATTTTACAATTAATAACGAAGAAGTTATGAATTTCGCGAGTTTATATACTTAAAAGGTATAAAAATACTTTTATAAAACTATTTTTATAAAAGTTACTGTTCATCTCAGGAATATTTATGTTTGTAAACCTCATAAATAAATAGAGATTTCAATTACGAGAACGTGCTCGAAAGAATCACTAAAAACGGAGCTAAAACGAATAAAATACGGCGTTTACGATAATTAAAGTTTATAAAAGTAATTTTATAAACTATGAACAGTAAAAATTACTATTCATCAGCAGACCCAAAATTATAAAATGTGATAATTTTGATACTCCTATTAATTACAAAGACGTGCTCGAAGGAATCGCTAAAATCGGGTTTAAAACGAATAAGTTATTACATTTACGGGTTTTTACGATTACTAAATTTATATAAATAAATTTATAACTGATGTGAACAGTAAAAGTACTGTTCATCAGTGGACGCAAAACCTAAAAATGTCATATTTTGATACATCGTCTTAATACGAAAGCGTGGACGTAAGAAACGCCAGAAACGGACTTGAAACGTGAAAGTTAGGTCATTTTTACTAAAGGTATATTTATAAACGTTTTAACTTTATAAATATGATTTTTACAAACGCGATTAGATGGTGATGTAGCTATATAGAATTATATATGGTAGTAGTTATTTGAAATGCGTAGTGCTTATACGACCTATGTTTGATTAGGTTGCTTTCGGTTGTTACCGTGACGCATTGTCTGTGAATTATTTGATATACGGAACTCAAGGTGAGTTCATAGCCCCATGTTTTAAATGATTTTGATTTATAAGTTTTTGGGGTGAGAAACATGCGATGTTTTATACTTTGGACACAAGTGGTAAATTTTATATTATGATTACGTGTTGCCTAAGTAGCGATAACCCAAGTTGAGCCCATTATCATGAACTGGTTAATTACCTGGAGGGTAAGCGCGAATGTTATGAATAGATCTATTTGGGATTGACATCCCCGTTCGGGTGAGTCATGCTCACTGTGCCGGTATGCCGGATAACGAACGTATACCATGTCGGACTGGGGATGTTGCGGGTTAGAACATCCATACGGGCATTGTGGGCAATTTTACATTGCAATATATTGTCGAGCTTCAGTGTCATGAGCTTAGGGCGAACGTAATTGCATTTATGTGATGTCTGCATCTGTTGCATTATCATACAAATGGGTGATCTTGTGGTCCTGCATTATACGATTTATTAAACCTATGAATTCACCAACATTATTGTTGACATTTTAAAGCAATGTTTTTCAGGAGGTCAATAGGCACGAGGTGCTGGGATACATTGGTGATTATATGTTTTGGGATATCATGCTAAAGATTTGGTTGCATACGTTTTTGGGAAAATGTGTTATGAACTAGTATCTTTGTACTATTAATGTCGAACAAGTTAAGCTTCAGGCTTTTTGTAACAGATATTTGCTAAAATCTAATGTATTCGTTTTTACGACTTTTAATGGTCGTTCTATATATATCTTGTGTTGTTGATCTATGAAGTAACACGCCCCCTGACTCATATTCCGCTGCGAGCCATTTTGGGGGTGTTATAGATTGGTATCAGAGCCAAGGTTATACGAAACTGAAAAAGAAAATGGCTGACAAGTATTGCCCGATAAATAAGATGAAGAAGCTTGAGGCTGAGTTATGGAATTTGGAAGTACAAGGTACCGATGTGACAAGGTACAACCAACGTTTCCAGGAGATGGCTTTGTTGTGTGTTCGAATGTTTCCGAAAGAGTCTGATAAAGTTGAAAGGTATGTCGGTGGGTTGCCCGACATGATTCATAGGAGTGTTGTGGCATCGAAACCAAAAACCATGCAGGAAGCCACTGAAATGGCAACTGAGCTAATGGATAATAAAATCCGTACTTTTACTGAAAGGCAGGCTGCAAACAAGAGGAAGTTTGAAGACACTTCTCGAAACAACCAAAACCAACAGCAGCCTTCTAAAAGGCAAAATGTGTTAAGGGCATACGCTGCAGCATCTGGAGATAGGAAACCGTACGGAGGATCTAAACCTCTGTGCCCCAAATGCAATTACAACAATGACGGTCCATGCACTCTAAGATGCTACAAGTACAACAAGGTTGGCCACTTTGCTCGTGACTGTAAAAGCATTACAAATGCCAATGTTGCCAACAACCAGAGGGGTACTAGGACGGGTCAGAAGTCTACTTGTCATTAGTGCGGGGCACAAGGACATTTCAGAAGGTATTGTCCAAAGTTGAACAACAACAACAACAATAACAACCGTGGTAACCAAGTTGGGACTGGAAATGCTTAAGCAAAGGTGTATGATGTGGGCAATGCGGGGACAAACCCGGACGCAAATGTCGTTATGGGTACGTTCCTCCTCAACAACCGTTATGCTTCTGTTTTATTTGATACTGGTGTCGGTAGAAGTTTTGTATCCACTGCATTTAGCTCTCAAATTGATATCGCACCGACTGTCTTAGACCATGATTATGCCGTAGAACTAGCTGATGGTAGAATAATTGGCGTTAATACTATCATTCAGAGTTGCACTCTAAATTTTCTGAACCACCCTTTCAACATCGATTTAATGCCAGTGGAGATGGGTAGTTTTAACGTTATAATCGGCATGGACTGGTTGTCAAGATGTTAGACCGTCATTATTTGTGCGGATAAGATTGTTCGCATCCTTTGGGGAAGAGAAACTTTGATCTTTCATGGTTACGGGAGTAACCGGGAACACGAGACTCGATTAAACATCATCTCGTACACGAAGACGCAGAAGTATATGCTAAAGGGATGTCAGGTCTTTTTGGCACATGTTACTACGAAGGAGGCGGAAGACAAGTCGGAGAAGAAGCGACTTGATAATGTACCGATCGTTCAGGATTTTCTTGAAGTATTTCCCGAGGACTTGCCGGGTCTTCCTCCGACTCGACAAGTGGAATTCCAAATTGATTTGATACCCGGTGCTGCACCTGTAGCACGGGCACCTTACCGATTGGCGCCTTCTGAGATGAAAGAGTTGTCGGAGCAACTGAAAGAACTGTCCGACAAGGGTTTTATAAGGCCCAGTTCCTCACCTTGGGGAGCTCCGGTCTTGTTTGTCAAGAAGAAGGATGGATCATTCCGGATGTGCATTGATTACCGGGAATTAAACAAGCTGACAGTGAAGAATCGTTATCCACTTCCAAGGATTGACGATTTATTTGATCAACTCCAAGGATCCAGTGTTTATTCGAAGATAGACTTGCGATCTGGTTATCATCAACTTAGAGTACGGGAAGGGGATATTCCGAAGACGGCATTCAGGACTCGGTACAGTCATTATGAGTTCCAAGTGATGCCATTTGGCTTGACTAATGCACTAGCGGTATTTATGGACCTCATGAACCGCGTGTGCAAGCCATATCTAGATAAATTTGTGATTATATTTATCGACGATATCCTCATCTACTCGAAGAACAAGAAAGAGCATAAAGAACATCTTGGGACGATTCTAGAATTGCTTAAGAAGGAGGAGTTGTACGCTAAGTTTTTAAAATGTGAATTTTGGATTCCTATGGTGCAATTTCTCGGTCACGTAATTAATAGTGAAGGCATTCATGTGGATCCCGCTAAGATCGAATCCATTAAGGATTGGGTGTCTCCTAAGTCACCAACGGAGATTCGTCAATTCTTAGGTCTTGCTGGGCATTATAGAAGGTTTATTGAAGGGTTTTCAAAGATCGCCAAACCCACCAAGCTTACTCAGAAGAAGGTTAAGTTTGTTTGGGGCGACAAACAAGAAGCAGCGTTTCAAACATTGAAACAAAAGTTGTGTAGTGCACCAATTCTGGCTTTACCAGAAGGAAGTGGAGATTTTATCGCATACTGCGATGCTTCCATCAAAGGTTTAGGCGTTGTGCTGATGCAGAGGGATAAAGTGATTGCTTATGCATCACGCCAACTGAAGATACATGAGAAAAATTATACGACTCATGATTTGGAACTTGGAGCAGTAGTGTTCGCTCTCAAAATCTGGACGCACTATCTGTATGGAACCAAGTGTACAGTGTTCACTGATCATAAGAGTTTGCAACATATTCTTAATCAGAAGGAGTTGAACATGAGGCAATGTCGTTGGTTAGAGTTGCTCAGTGATTACGATTGTGAGATTCATTATCACCCGGGAAAGGCAAATGTGGTTGTTGATGCTTTGAGCAGGAAAGAACGAAATAAACCATTAAGAGTTCGAGCCTTAGTCATGACTATTGGCTTGGATCTTCCTAAGCAAATCTTGAATGCTCAGACTGAAGCAAGGAAACCAGAGAATATCAAGAATGAAGATGTTGGAAGTATGTTGGTTGAAAATTCAAAGGATCCAGAAAAGTTCAGAACGAAAAAGTTGGAACCCCGTGCGGATGGAACTCTATGCTTTAATGGCAGGAGTTGGTTACCATGTTATGGAGATTTAAGGACCGTGATCATGCACGAGTCCCACAAATCAAAATACTCTATTCATCCGGGTTCTGATAAGATGTACCAAGACATGAAGAAACTATATTGGTGGCCCAATATGAAAGCAAACATCGCCACCTATGTTAGCAAGTGCCTGACCTGTGCTAAGGTCAAAGCTGAACATCAAAGACCATCAGGATTGTTGGTACAACCTAAAATACCTCAATGGAAGTGGGACAACATCACTATGGATTTTGTCACAAAGCTTCCTAAGTCGTCGCAAGGTTACGATACCATTTGGGTGATTGTTGATCGACTCACCAAGTCTGCAATCTTTGTACCGATGAGAGAAACTGATCCCCTAGAGAAACTGGCATGGATGTACCTAAAGGAGGTAGTCACAAGACATGGAATCCCTGTCTCAATTATTTGTGATCGTGACCCTTGGTTCGCATCGCATTTTTAGAGGTCACTTCAAAAGGCTTTGGGTACTAGCTTGGCCATGAGTACAGCGTATCATCCAGAGACCAAAGGACAGAGCGAGAGGACCATTCAAACTCTCGAGGATATGCTACGTGCTTGCGTGATCGACTTTAGAAAAGGTTGGGTTAGGTCACGTGATTTGTAGTCAAGGCATTCACGTGGATCCCGCCAAGATTGAATCCATAAAAGATTGGGCATCTCCTAAGACATCGACAGAGATTCATCAATTTTTAGGTCTTGCTGGGTATTATCGAAGATTCATCGAAGGATTTTCAAAGATTACCAAACCAATGACCAAGCTCACTTAGAAGAAGGTCAAGTTTGAGTGGGGTGACAAACAAAAAACAGCGTTCCAACTGTTAAAACAGAAGTTGTGTAGTGCACCAATTCTGGCTTTACCTGAAGGAAGCAAAGATTTTATCGTATATTGAGATGCTTCGATCAAAGGTTTGGGTGTTGTGTTTATAACACCCTATGTTTTCAAGTCATTGACGACGTTGATAAATCCGCAATGTACCTTTTATATTGTACGCATTTGCTTTAAATCATAAGCGATAGGTTAAATCGCGTACGCCAAAATTTAGCGTTCAATGTAAACGGGCATCAAACAATTAAATGTTTACATCAAGCAAGGGTTATATAATTATTTTGAGGATAATTATTAACTTTGTTCATTTTATTTTTATCGGATACGTAAAGTGTATACGTTTCGCGATAAATTGCGTTTAGGCACTCCCGGAACCACAAAAACTTTTCTACGCTTCAACAAATACCCACTTTTATACCCAATACATAAAAGTTGCAAAATATATCATCTATATCTTATGTTTTGCCGAAATTCTTGCCAATTGTACAAGTAATATATCAAAACTCTTCCATGTTGGTCAAATGAACACCATGCCTCATTAAACCACACCATACTTCATTAATACTACACCTTACCTAGTCATTCTTGTCTCTTTGACTTGGACCAAGACCAAGACCATCCCTACACCATACCTTGTCTCCTTTACTAGTTCCTTTCTATATATATACCATGCATTCATAAGTGTAAATGTCATAAACTCTTTACACTTAACAATTCATTTTCTTCCTCTTTTCTCTCCTAAGGGTCACGGCTCACTAAGCCATCCCAAGCAATCCATACAAAATTTATATAACCCATTTACATACACTCTCATATCATATCTAAGATACCTCAAAGTATTTTGAAGCCTTGATTAATTATTTACAAGTATTGAAGCAAGAAATCAAGATTAGGGTTTTATTTGGAAACAAGGGTTTTCTTAAGTGCAAGCTTGGGTTTTAAGGCTAAACACGGGTTTAGCATTTGTTTCTCATCATCATCATACATCATAAGGTCTATTTTAAACCTTTATGCTTTCATGTTATGAGTTTTTATAAATATGATGTGCTATATAGTGAAATCACCATTAGGAATACTTTTGAACATGAAAAATATAATTTTTCTTGTGATTATGATTTTGTACACTTTCTCACATATTATGATGATGGTAATATCATGAAATAAAGGATATATAAGTCTTGTACAATCTCGGTTTAAGCATAAAAAGTTCATATAAAAACTTGTAATTAAAAGTTAATTTAGAAAGTTTATGATTTCATGTAAAGTTAACAACTTGTGATCTTGATGATCTTGGACAAATATGAACTTATGGACATTATTATATGTATAACATATGATATATATAATTATAAAAGACTTGTGGTAAATTGTGAGGTTGAAAAGTATATAAAACATATTATATAAATAAATTATATAAAAGATCATTTTGGGACAGAAGGTTTTCGAATTCCAAACAGGGGATTTTATGTTTTTATAAGATAATACAAATCACGACGATTCCGAAAAGGTAAGAAACTTGTTAAACGGATTAATAACGAAAAAGTTACGTTAAAAACGAGTTATACGTTAATTAAACGGAGTTTATAAAATGACTTTTATAAAACTTATATCAAACAGCTAGTTTGATATTTTTAACAAACAGCAAGGGTACTTTTTTACAAATAATTACATATTTTTAGGAGATTCCTCAAAATGATAAGAATCGTAATTTTTCAATAATAACGAACGAGTTATGAATTTCGCGGATTACGACTATTAGTACTTTTATAAAAAACTATTTATTTAAATAGTTACTATTCATGACTGAAAGTTTATATTTTTGTAAACCTATAAATATATAGAACTTTCAATTACGAGAACGTCTCGAAAGAACTCACTAATAACGGAGTTTTACGAATAAAATACGACGTTTACGGGTTTTACGACAATTAAATCGATAAAAATATATATAAGGTCTTCTGATTTGTGATCAGTATTTTTACTGTTCACAGTAGGTCCGAAATTCGAAAATGTCAATTTATGATAACTCGTCTTGATACGAAAAAGTAGGGCATAAGAAAGCGAGAAATAGGGGAGAAGGAATCGGGTTTTTTTAAAACGCGGGGGAGGAAAAGTAGTGAAAGTTACGCCAGTTTTACTAAAACGGTAATTATAAACGTTTTAACTTGTTAAACACAATTTTACCAAAACCATTAGTTGGTGATTAAGCTATATAGAATATTATGTGGTTATCAAAGTACTATATTACTAGGGAGTTTCATAATGAGGCCTCTTCGGATGGCGTTTCGACGAGTTGTTGGATTTACGATTTAAAGTGTCCTAACTCCTCGAACGTCATGTCATGACCTCTTTAATTATGATAGCCCGAACGATAGTACGATATAATCTATAGGATTACATTCAATGTTATCAATTAAAGTACTCGGTACTTATACGACCTATGATAATTTAGGTTGCATTCGATCTTTTACGTGACGCTTTATCTGCGATATTTGGAAAGTATCAGAACTCAAAAGGTGAGGTTCATTGCCCACTGTTTTAACATGCTTTTTGTTTTTACAAGTTATTGGGGGTGATAAACATGCAATGTTTTACAACTGGAACAAGTGGTTAAGTTTCACTTATGATTACATGTTTGCTAAGTAGCGGAATATACCCAATCTGAAGCCCATTATCTTCGAACTGTTAATACAGATGCGCGATTGTTATAAATAGAATCTATTGGTTTGACACCCGTTCGGAGTGATTTCGTTATCATAGGGAAACGAACGTTAATACCATGTCGATTATAGGATGTTACGGGTTGAACATCACCACGGGGCAAACGGCAATTAATTTGGCATCCATAAATGTCAAGCTTCAATGTATGAGCTTAGCAGCAACGTAAATTACATTTATATGATGTCTGCATTTGTTGCTTTATTCATATCATGGGTGAATCTTGTGGTCCTACAATATTGATTTATCAAACTATGAATTCACCATCATTATTGTTGACGTTTTTAAAGCAATGTTTTTTCAAGGGGTCAATAAGCACAAGGTGGATGGGATACATTGGGGGTTTTGAATTGGATGCAATACATTAAAGATTTTGTCGCATTTCATTTTGTTATTGTCTATGGGCTTGAAAACTCTTTGTATTTGTCAAGTGAACAAGTTAAGCTTTGGGTTATGTAACAATTTACTTTGTTAAATCCAAATGTATCGTTTTACAACGGACTTTTGGTCGTTCTAAATTATATCTTGTGTTATTGATAGGAGAATAAGTACAGTAACACGCCCCGGACCCATATTCCGCTGCGACCCAATTTGGGGGTGTTACAAATACTCTTAATCTATTAATAGGATTTGAGTATTGGTGTGTTCATTTGGTATCAAAGTGACGAGGTGTCATTTTTTACATTTATTCAGGGTCATTTAATCCCATAAATCGTGCAAATATGCACAGATTATGTGCTTAATTATTTGTTTTCATGTTTTTAGCACTTGGATGACATTTGGAGGAAATACACGTGACTTGGGCTCATTTGGAGAAGAAACGGACAAGACTACGACTCTACACCAAATCCTATGAAGAAATCGTGCATATAGAGCGTGGAGACGGCGTCGCGAATTACAAGAGACGGCGTCACGATTTATAAAGCGACGACATTAGAGATTTCACGACGGCGTCAGAACATAGCCGACTTAAAGTGGCTCTAGAATATTCGACGTGGCGACGGCGTCACGACTATAACATGACGTCGTCGCACCACTTTTCCTATACATAAAAAAATCGATTTTAGGGTTTTAGATGTGTAACTTTTGGGAGGCGAACCCTAACTTTTATATTCGAGTTTGGAAGCTTTTTAAGCCGTCTTTAGGGCCTCAAAATCATATTGTAACAGTCTTTAATCCATGTTTTAATCAAGTAAAGTTCATCTATACATTCAATCTTTCAGTATGTCTATGTATTGTTTGATTGATTTGTGTTCTTTATCTTTTTATAACATGCTAGGCTAGATCCTTTAGTATTTACTTATGATTGCATAAAAGTTAGATTGTAGATCCTTTTAATGTTGTTTCTTGTGATGGATGTGCGCGTTAGGCTTTAGAAAACTAGCCATAAGATATTAAATTGGCATAGCGGTCGCTAGTATGAAACGCAGTGTGTAGTTTGTAGAAAGGTTCCATCAGGTAACAGTCTTCATACTAACCTTACCCCTAATATGGTTGATCCCTCTTAAGATATTTCAATTGCATTTAATATACTCTTAGGGGCCTTGTAATAGTCTTCATACTACCTTACTTGTGTAATTGGCCTCCTAGCGGAATTACGTAGACGGCGGGTTCGTGTAATTCGTTCATGACTTAGGAAATACTTACACAGATCATCACAAGTGTGACAAAGCAACAGGATTAGGAGAAGCAATCTGAGGAGTAGTGCATGATTAAGTAAATACGTTCGTTTATCATAAGTTATCACCAAAGTAGTTTAGATTTATTTTATTATTATTAGTTTAATTAGATAAAACAAACCAGCCTCTCAAACCATATGATTTTACCTGCTTTATATAAAATAAAAATACAAAAAGAATCTTCTCTCAACCCCGTAGACCTCTGTTAGATCTTGATCGAGCCTTCCCAACCTATTCCCTTAAAGAACGATAGCAACCCCTAAGTCTTGCCTATACTACACTGTAATGATTAGGTGCACTACCTAGGGAGTTGTAAAACTTCTTGTTGAAGTCTGACGACTACCGCATCAAGTTTTTGGCGCCGCTGTCGGGGAATAGTTAGGTTTCGACCATTGTTTAACTTAGGTCTACTTGCTTGATTCCTATCAAGTGAGAATTTTTATTTTCAGTATATTAGCTTTCTCGTAGTCTATCTTTTCCTTGTGCTTTTGTTCGTAAATTATCATTGACTCTTCCGCTCTTCGCTATGGAGAACGTAAATCCACCACCAACCAATAACCCACCTTTCCTGCCAACTGCGCTTCGCACAAAGGTTGTCCAAGAGCTCAACGAGCTACAGGAAATCTCGACCTATATCGATTCTCGCTTAGAGAACATTGACCAATTTCTTAATGGTTTCACGCAACCAACTAATGAAATTGATACGGATTACCTTGAGCCCGATGATGAATCGGTAGATACACCACTTGCTTCTCCTTTTCTAGATTTGGATGACGATTCTGATGATGGTGAAGTCCTAAATGAGCTAGAAGAATATGGTAATGAAGGACAATTATGCCGCCAAAGGGTAATTAATAGTTTCGATGGGGATGACTTGGCATTCCAATGTATGATCGGCTTTAGGAAGTTTGTCGCATACTTTGACCCCTTTTTACCAATGAACATTATTACGCGTAAGGCCTACAATACTATAATGGTAGAAGGATTAGAAAGCACAGGGAATAACTAAGTTGCCATTGTTAGGGATGTCTATATGTTTGTAGGAAGCTTCACCTACATCACGGATTTTGTGATATTAGAAGACATAGGAGAGTTTATCTTAAGAAATATGGTTGACGTTGTGATGGGCAAACCCTTTAGAAAAGTCACTAAACTTGAATATGATTGTGCTAAGGGATTAATGTCTTTCACTAGGATCTTTGACAACTACACATTCCAAATTCCCCGCACTATACCTACGTTTAAAAGTTGGGGGGCACATATCATGGAGTAAGATCCCACCCATCCTTGTGCTAAGTTAAAGAGATTGGGACACAACGGATTAGGAACTGCTACAAGAAGAACAAATTTATGTACAAGAATTGTTTGAACCTAGGTCCCGAATACCAAGTGGATGAAAATATGAAAGAATGGCTCATCCATGGGTATGTGAGCCTATAAGAAGTCACGTAAGGACGTGTGACTTCGAGTCTAGCTACAAGACTCATAAATAAAGAAAAGCAATTTTTGGGAGGCAATCCAATATTTATTTTTCCCGCATTTAGGAGTGTCTTGTGTTTTAATTCTTCTCGTTATTCTTTTATGTTTGAATTATTTTGTGACCATGCTTTGTTTTGTTTTTAACTTCGTCTTATTGACAATCAAATGTATTTTTACTAAAAATAAGTGTAGGGGAAACTAAAAATCGGTTTATATGAACAATCAAACATTTAAAATAAAATTGATAGATTATTTTCGCAATCAGTTTCGAGTCATATGATTGTAATGATTAATCTCAGGTTTTATGCAGTATTTTACGCAGGAAATAACTAATAAAATTACGTGTAGAAATTTTTTCAAGAAAAACGAAGAAGAAATTTTCACAGACGCTGGAGACGACGTCAGGATTTATCCTGACGGCATCACGCCCCAGCTATGTGAAAATTCGAAAATTTTCAATTATTTTTGAAAAATAAATTGTGCAATATCTAAAATTTGTAATTATACATTGCTCAATGGAGTTCATGTTCTGGATGATTGTTTCCTTGAATGTTTGAGCTGTCATTTTAGTGTAATCTCTGAAGTTTTCTCTTACTTCTCGATCTGATGAAAAAGATCTTGAATAAATATCGAGAGGCTTTAACAAGTCAGAGTTAATGAACCTTTCAAACTGTACTTTGATCACACTTAGAGCGGATTTGGAATCCATCTCGTGAAGTGTTTCTGCATTGAGTTGTGTTTCTAAGTTATTCATGTGTTGAGATAACTGAAACTTGAAGGTTCTGACACCATCACCAAAGAGTTGTGCAAAAGCTTGTTGATATAATGGACAACCTGAGAAAGTCTGTCTTTCGAGAAGTTGAGTGGTTGATTTAAGTGCATTCAATTTGTTCAAGGAGTTTTCTTTGAAAATCTTTGCTTGCATCTGCAGTTTCTGTATCTCTGGTTCCTCTAAAACTGAACCCGAAGATGAAGTAACCTTTGTTCCCATTTTAACGTGAATTATGAAGTGTGAAAGTTGTTGGATCTTAAGTGGATGAGTTGTGATTGAGGTTGTGGTTTTGAATACAATTCACGTTCACGGGATTTTACTCGTCTATGATCAAAACCGATAAATGAATTAACGGGATTTTATAAGATCACTAGATAACCGTAAATGATTAATTGTGTCAGATTGTTATTCTTTTGATTAGACAATGATTGTTTGTTAAGTCCAAAATGAAGTTCTCAGTCCTTGAGGTTTGTTGTCTAAGGAAGGTCAATTTATAGCAAGTCTCAACGAAGAACAATTGTCAAATCTCAACCAAGAATGTTTGGGCAAAAGGCAATGTTGAGATTTGGTCAAAAGGCAGTGGTTGAGATTTGGTCAAAAGGCAATGTTGAGATTTGGTCAAAAGGCAGTGGTTGAGATTTGGTCAAAAGGCAATGTTGAGATTTGGTCAAAAGGCAGTGGTTGAGATTTGGTCAAAACGCAATGAAGTCTTGATTTGGGCAGAGTTTCTCCTAGTCAAAACTAATATAGGGTCTTCAATTAGCAAAACGGCAACCAATGATCAAAACGCAACCAATGATCAAAACGCAACCAATGATCAAAATGCAACCAATGATCAAAACGCAACCAAGAACTTTGCCAGAGAGTCAAAACGCAACGACGAAATATACGACTTTTTTTCCCCACAACCGCCTAAAAATCACCCTTTTGACCTTTAACATGATTTCTCTCACAATTAGTTTAACTAATGCATAATCTGCTTAATAACATAAACATTCACACATCTAAGCAACAAAAATCGGTTGATTTTTTTTCGCTTCAAATGCACACGAAATTTGTATCTTTTTAACCACAAGAATCAACACGAATCCACACGTAGCTCTGATGCCAATTGCAGGATCCCGTTAACACTTCATATAACACATATGATGCACGAATTTGTAACAATAATTAGAAATAAAAGATGGTGGGGTAAAAAAAAAAAAAAAAGAGATAGAAAGAAGAGAGAGAGACGATAGAATGAGAAAAAGATATTTATTAAAATGAGAAGAGATATTTTTCTAAGTGAAAAATATCTATATATACCCCTACACATTTAATGTGACGCGCGAGATATTTAACTAGGACTCGGCTCAGTTTTGCTTGGATTAAACCTGAACCAATATACAAATATTAGTTTAACAACGAGCCCAGATACCCAATAATATTCATTACACATTTAACTAATTAATTGACCGAGAACTTAAATACAAAAAGAAACGAACTCATGTTCGACTCAATATTATTGAGGCTAACAATCTCCCCGAAGTGAGGTTCAATGATGACACTCCTTCATGAGATCAATGAGATTGCTTTTGTCGTTCAGCTCATGTGGTCTTGGTCTTTCTCTTTGTTCTTTGTTGTAATCTTGTTCCTTCATGCTTTGTGGTCTTTACATTTGGCCTTTGTCCAATGTCTTTTTACGTCTGTGCCATCTGTGATCTATGACTTTGACCAACATAGCTCATTCTATGCATCAACTTGAAAGCTTTATTTCAGAGTTAGTCGGAAGTCCTTTGTCTTTAAATCTTAGCTTTCTAGATAGTAATGTCTCGTAAATTTGAGCATTGAATGGGATTGAGGTTGCCGATACCACCGTTTTGACCTGCAGTAATTACGTTAGTTGATAAACGCGAAAAATTGATCTTGAAAATCACTCGACGATCACTCGTTAAAGTAGATTTTTGTAACACATCGGATGTCCATGTTTTTTATTAAAAATCATCAACCGACAAATTCATTTACTAGACCACTCCAAGATCCAGTTGTCACAAGTTTGATTCATATAGAATCTCGCAAGTCACCTACCAAGAGCTTGTTTGATGTTGGCTCAAGCAGGATTTCCATCTTCATTGTGAATACATTAGTATCACTCGGATGTTCTAGCAAATATCAACATGATTTGCGAAGGACTCATGATAACAGCTATGTGAACCTGATGATGTTCAACAAGTGTTTGAAATGGGAATGTGTCCTGAAAGAGATTTTGATGATCTCTTGGCTCTAGACCTCGATTAGTGCATTCTTTGGTTTTAGTACTCGAGGCTGGAGCAAATTGCCACCTAATCAATATCAACAATCTCGGGAGTGAGATGTCAATAGAAATAACCTTGTATCTCCTGACAAATGAAGACCAAGTTTCTGTTAAGAAAACCCAATGCTGGTGGAGGGTTGTGCATTGGCATCACTGGGTCCATGATGTCGTTTTCATACCACAATCATCTTGTGATATTGATTAGATTAGGTATTGACCCCGTTTCTGCCTATAAGTTGAGAATAGCGTTCTTTTTACACCCTTTATCCATACCTTTCATTTACATTCTTCCACACCTCAATGCTTACCAGACATCATTACTAACACCTTGTTGTGAATTGTTTTTTCATGTTAGCTCAATCTAGTCGGCATTATTCCCATATACATTCATCTCCAATCATACTAAGGAAATGCTATTTCTAACTTTGGATTATCCTTGGGTAGATCCTCCGGTTCTGGTTGGATCATAGGATTGATTCCTAACCTAACCACCTTATGACTTCAGAATCGTCATGAAATTAAGATGTTGTTGGGTATAAGATCGAACCATAAAACCTTTTCTTACTGTTTAGCACATTGAGTCGATTAGATCATATTTTAATTACATTTTCTCCCCTTATTTTAAATAATAAACACTTAGTTTTTGAAATACCTTGATTAAAACATGTCCTTAAAATTCTGTGGGAGCAAATATTATTAGCATGAATGGGTTTGGAAACATTTTGAAAATCTCTGATACAAATTGTAGGAACCCGTTAACACTACAATACCCCACATAGAAATGCACGAATTTTGTAACAAGAAATTAGGTAAAGATGGTGTGAGAGAGAGAAAAGAAGAGAGCGAGATGAAGAATTGAGAGAAAAAGGATATTTATTAAAAATGAGCAGAGATAATTTATTCAGTGAAAAAGTATCTATATAACCCCTACACCATTTATTGTAGACGCGCGGGATAATTAACAAGGTCTCGGCTATGGGTTTTGCTTAATAAATAAACCCGAAACATATACAATATTAGTTTAACTATCGAGCCCGATTCCCGATAATATTCTATTACAACATTAACTAATTAATTGACCGAGACTTAAATACATAATGAACGAACTTCATGTTCGACTCAATATTTTGAGGCTAACATCTACAGCTAAAGCAGCACTAGTAGCTTCTTCTAGCTTTTGTCTTTCTTTTCATGCTCTGTCCAACTCTGCTAACTCTTCCTTATGTAATCTTTGAGCTAACTCTGCATCACTTTCAATTTGAGCTAACCCTTGATCCCTTATTTTTACTTTCTCTGGTTTCTCAAGTTCTTCTTCAACAATACACCTTTACCTTTGTCTTTGGATTAATAGTGGAAGAGTTGCGTGTAGTTACTGATCTATAGGTCTAGGAGAATATTCAACATCATTAATATTAAAAAAGCCACCCTTTCTCCTTAGCTTTCTCTTCCTTCATCTTTTTCAAAGTCTAAGCAATGGTAAGATCTTCATCTATAAATGCAGTTGCAGCAGTTGTTGGAGGTGTTTTAGGTTCAACAGTACTAATAGCTACACCAACAGTAGTAACTGGTGCACTAACAGCACTATCTCCAGTGGTAGCAGTATGAACTGTCTCTTGTGAAAACCTAAAGAATCGTTGTAAGCTTAGATTATTTAGATCTAATCTAGGATAACAATAACATTGATAATATATTTTGCACAACGGAATTAACACATAAAGAACAATGTTATGAACAAGGTTTTACCAAACATTCCAAGCCCCAATATTATTTGATCAGAATAATACGGTTACATCAATGAACTGTAACAGGAATCATAAGATCCTTGAGGCTAAACCTAACATATGGCGTCTACATTACACACGCCTGGAATACACACACACGTTTAGGTACAGGAACTCACGAATTGTACACCTAAACCTAATGACATGTATCTCTTTATATAATAGAGATATTAGGTTTACAAAGGATAAGAACAAATATAGATATTAATAAAATCTTCCTAACTTTTATAATTATCTTCTAGGAAATCTTTTGTAATCTTCCATCTTTTGAAGAATTCCTCCTTTGTCTTTTAAGTCCTTCATCTTTCATATGTTTTGTCTTATCAACTCAAATATAATTCCCAACAATCTTTCCCTAGTTGATAATGACAAAACCATATAAGCACAAACTTCCCCTGAAGCTAATATATATATGAAAGAATAAGGATCATTCCACCAAGGATCTGTAAGTTGCACATCTTCTTTGTAAATCTTCTTCCCCTTTTTGTCATAATCAAATAGGGGACTAAAGTATGCAACTTTGATTTCAACAACCACAAACCACTATCACACTTCTAATCCAGCCTTCCAACAACTCAAATTACCCTCCATGACGCGTCTTAAGATAAATGAACTTGAGCAGTAGAAACTTAAAATAGCAATAGTAACAATGACTTACAGTAGTAAAAACCTTCACCTCATGTGGTACATGTAAATGGTTAAACATTGTAACAATAAGCTTCCCTTGAAACCCATATGTTAACCATTTCTTGAATCTTCAATTCTGTAGACTCTATGTAATGATCACTGATGAAGAAAACTAAGTATAACGAACTTGATGCTGAAGTAGAATAACTCAAACTTGTGTCTTATATCTTGTACTATCCACGTGACGTCAAACTCATACCAAGACCAAAGTATAAGTAGATCGCAACCTCTTGACAAAATCCTCATCTTCTATGAGACACATAACCAAAGTGATAGCAAATGTGAGCATTGAGCACCATAAGTTTGTAGATCACACACCTTTGCTAGATTCGTCAAGTCTTTGTCACAACATTGAAAACACAAACAAGTTACCTCCAAATGTTGTAAGCCATTTGAGATATGATAAGAACACAAACCTGTGAAACCCCACTTCAACTCCAAATAAGTGATAAATAACCATCTTCGTAATCAATTAATCCAATAAATTACGAGCCTTTAAACTTTTAAGAACATTAAAACCAAAAACCAAAATCTTCTGTGTGTGTTATCTGTTCGAGATTTCTTTAACATTCGAGAACAAAAATCCATGTCTTGTCCGATGTCGAACAACACTAACAATATAAACATTATATCGGACGCAACTAGCAGTTTAAACCTTTTCTCAAACATATTGTTGTTACTATCCTTGTGCGAACCCAACAGTATTAACTTCAAAGCCCAAAAGTTGCATTAAACTTTCTTTTGAGCCCAAATACCAGCAACATAATCAACATCACAAAGTATATATTAATCGAACCAACAATACTAACCTCACAAATATAGGCAGTACTAATATACCTTGATAGCACGCAGTTTGAACTTTGAGCAGTACAAACTTAGAAGCGTAGCAGTACTAATGAAGATCATGGCAGTACTAACCTTTTAATCCTAATAGCACACGAACAATATTAACTACCTTGAGCAAACAGTACTAATACACGAACAGCACACACTAACATTGCTTTTAACCTTCAAATCCACTGCTTTAAAATTTACAAGCCAAAAGGAAATGAAACCCACATAACATGTTGTTTCATTACTGCTTAAAGTCAATACCTGCAATTAGCAACACTTTTTCTGTCACAAAGCTGTCACTAATCTGTTGCTAATGGCATTCTCCCTCCTCCCATGTTTTTAGTGACACTTTATTTGTTACTAAACTGTCACAAAACTGTCCTCCCATAGTATCCAGCGATGCTTTACCTGTCGCTAAACCGTCGCTAATATGTCACTAATCTGGTTCTCCTTCCTCCCATTCTGTTAGTGACGCTTTAACTGTCACTGAACTATTGCTAATCTGTCACAAATTCAATTACTCCTTCCTCTCATGGCATTTTGTGACACTTATTCTGTCACTAAGCTGTTACTATTGTGTCACTAATTCTTTGTACACTCATGACAGTATTAACTTCGAATCCAAAGCAAAGCAAGTAGTATTAATCAAACCGAGCAGTATTAACATTTACCTTTGGCAGTAGAAACGTGCCTAAGCAGTTGTAATCATTATCCTCATTCAACACATCTTACACCACCAGTAACATATAGCAGTTAGAAACCAAATATAACAGTAGTAACTATCTTTCTAACAAGAACCTGCTCTACCTGCTTCTGTTCCATTCTTAACCTTTAGAACACGCATCAACATCACCATCAGACCTGTAACGGTGACTTGTTCTTCAACGAAACCCCTATAAATCTGCTGCCAAGTATCGAATACAAGAATCTTTATAATAGAACACATATGTTAGCTGCTTCTTCTTTAATTAAAATCAGAATTAGGGGTTTCTCATCATGTTGTCCACCTACTGTTTCTTTTCCTTGAATACACAATAACCTGCTATTGTATTGACCAAACCCTTTTTAGAGTTTTGGTTTATTTATTAAGAGCAGCGAAACAATCACAATCAAACAACAGCTTCATTCAAACATACAGCTTCACTAACTGAATACCGCAGTTTCTGTTTTATTTATCTAGGGTTTGCTATAAACCCTAGTTTTTCCGAATTTAACCACTAAAAACAGAAAATACATATGAGTAAAACCTTGTAGATCCTAGATATCACGAGCCACGAGGCTCTGATACTAATTGTGAAGATTAAAGAATTGTTGATAATCTTTTAGGACCATTTAAGCCATCTAGGATATAATAACATTGATAATATATTTTGCACAACGGAATTAACACATAAAGAATAATGTTATGAACAAGGTTTTATAAAACATTCCAAGCCCCAATAGTATTTGATTAGAATAATACGGTTACATCAATGAACTATAACAGGAATCATAAGATCCTTGTGGCTAAACCTAACATATGGCATCTACATCTTTATGCCTGGAATACACACACACACACGTTTAGGTACAGGAACTCACGAATTGTACACCTAAACCTAATGACTTGTATCTCTTTATATAGTAGAGATATTAGGTTTACAAAGGATAAGAACAAATAAAGATATTAATAAATCTTTTAATCATTTAAGTTTATCTTTAGAATCTTCAAAATC